>KN823226.1:45115-61278 GCA_000827465.1 Tulasnella calospora MUT 4182
GGCCGTCCAGAGGAGGACGTTTACGCGTTTCAGTTGAAGGGATATTCCCGTACGTCAAAAAACAACTCTCTTCTTTCGCACTTTGTCGCGCCTTATTCTTTCAGCTCAAAACTTTTATTGTTAATCCCTTTTCCCTTTAGTCTTCTCGACTTCGACCTCCGACCGTGATGCGGTGCTTCACATATTCGGTCTCCTCCGCTTTCTCGACACGCACGCATTCCGGGCTGATCACCAACCTCAACCCCACGCATGGCATCGCCAAATCACGTACCAAAGATTTATGGATATTCGACTGCCTCGCTAACACGCAGCTTTGATGGGAGGCGGCGGTCGATCCCCTCATTCCTCTCTCTTGGGTGTCGTTCCAAACCTCTCAAAATCTGCGGGTTTTGTACTTTATGACGTTGGGTTTCGATTCCCTGCTTTCATTTTCTTTTCTTTTCATATACAAATATAATCTGCAAGTTCTTCTGATATGGAAGGTCAGCGGGTGAGTCCCATTGCCGAATGGGACTGGATCTGAATGAAGAAACCTCGTTTTAATTTGGCGTGCACTGTGAATCGCGTGCGTAGCCATTCGGCACAGGCACCCTTACTTTTCTAGCTTCGCCCTAGGCTGCCTGGGGTTACCTGTGTAGGGGGATTCGCGCGCGCGCGGCTTCGGCATTCTCCTCAAACCCCAGGGCGAGGTGCCCTGGGGGCTGATCCAAGTGACCGTTCTGCAAGGGACGGCGCAAATGGCCGCCACTATAGCTAGCCGGCAGCGTGTGAGGTACGCCTTTGGAAAGAACTTAGTTAGACTAGCATACAGCAAATATCATAAGGTCCGAGTAATAGAATGATTGTCTGCTATCGAAAGGTGGTGTTTATTAAGGAGAAAATCTAATCGTCATCGTCATCAAACTCCTCGTGCTCAATTACACCCGTTCGCCGTACAAACACCCACTTCCCCCGATCCATGATCCTACCAACAAGTGCGCGAAGCGCGGTACCATCCACAACTTCCGAAGGCCCGTAAGTTGTGTATTCGTAAAAACCGAAGCGATCCTGCGCCACGTTGCACGTCTTGACGTCCATCAGTAACAAAGGGATTGGCTCTGTGATACCCATGGCGTCATTTGGCTGGACCTCACAGATAAACACACGGTCGAGACGTCCGAAAAAGGTCCTCGGTTCGAACTCCGGCTCCACCGCCCGACGGCGGGCATGGATATCAACCAAAAGCTCGTATTGGATGAATGTTGCATCGCGACGATTATCCTCTTTCCGAGAATACCCAAGGCTAGAGTATACGACATCGGAGTCTTCTATGCGGACTTTTCCCCATTGAATTACTGACGGCACAATGGCTTGAATCGCGGTGGCAATGTCGACCTTGTAACGGGTTGCTAGGTGGACCGCTATGCGGCGACGGAGGTCAAGAAGGCCATGCCGTTCGAACGAGATAGTACTTTGGGGGTGAAGGAGAGTGAGTTCAGGGTAACGGGCTGGGTCGTGGTATGAAGGAGGTGGTTCGGAGGTATACATGGGGGTGTAGATAGGAAGACGATCATCAAGGTCGTACATGTTACGGATGGAGTTGAGAGTTTGAATTTCCAGAATGCGTCGATTGAGAGATGAGTACGGGTGTTTCCGAGATGAGACAGCACGACTGAGAAGACCGCAATAGCGCTCCATTGCCCAGCTCCAGTAGGCCCACAGCGGGCCGCTCTTCTCGATCAGGTCCACCAGATGTATCCACGCATGGAAGACGATGACACACGTTGGGAGACGATCGGCATTATACTGGTAAAATATTCTATTGATTAGACAATGCATTCTGTGAGCAAGTGTCTTTTGTGAGCAAAGATTCGAGTACATACCTTTCATATTCCGTGTACCATTGATGAATATCCGCCCGGAGCTGCTGGCGTTCGAGCGCGGTCGAACTAAACTGGACGCAACGCTCGATGATCGACACAAACTTTATCCAGTGGAGATAATAGCGTTCGTGCCGAAATCGACCGCGAAGTAAAATTGGCGCATACATGGTTGCCCAAACCATGTACCCTTCAGCAGTCATGTACGTCCGGTCTTCCGCAATGTTCGGTATCCGACGACCGAAAGACGCCGGTATGGTGGCGTTAGCTTTCACCGTCAGTGCACCTATCTCTTTCCAGATTGAGTCGACAATGATAAAGGACTCGACTCCTTCACCCAGGGATTTGAATGCGTTGCAGAACAACTCAATATAATTTTTGATCGACCCCTCAAGGAGATGCATGAACTCGTACGGGAACGAAAATGGGAAATTGATGCCAGGGATCATCGCCGTTATCGGGGTGTGATTGATTCCATAAAGTTGAGATAGACGTTTACGTTCCACTTGAGTGGGGGCATCGTCGACTTCTTTCGCCTGGCGGAGATACTCAGAGTGGGTACGGAGGGGTAAAGTTGATAGAGAGTATGGTTGAGGGGGATAATCAGGAGGGCGATGGATGGGAAGGTAGTGGCTTAAGTTGTTTGTGCCTGCGATCCGAATCCCTTCGATGGGGCATGCTCGGCATGGGTGTTGAGCACCGTGGTGCTTGCCTCCCGTATACGCCGATGCCATCGCAGGGATATCGCCGCATTTAAGAGGTGAAAAGATCCGTAGCGTAAACATAGAATCTTCGTAGGCATCATACGCTGGGGTTCCCATTGCAGCCTTAGCCAGATCCTCAACGACGACATACATAAAACTGTCGTGTTCCTTGGGTTTCCTGGGTCCAGGTATTAGCCCAACACAAATGGTGTTCGATATTTTGTAGTGATCTGCTGGACTGAGGTTGTTGTTGATGAATACCAGTGGCCAGGCGGTGTGCTTTCCTTTTTTGAAGACTTGGAAACCGTCGGTCATACCTGTGAGGAAGACATCTCGTGGGTCTTGGAAGTACATGAATGGCTGGACACGACCGTGAACAACGACATATGAATCACGAAGATGCTTGTACAGTTCAGAGTCATAGACGTCGTCGATTGTGCCGTCATCATCGTCGATGTTGTCATCGTGGTGGCTCGACTGGTGGCGCATCCGAGAAGCTGACACACGGCCCGCGTAGAGAGCCTTGATTTGGGGGACGATAGGGAGATAGTGGAAAAGCTTGGCGGGAGTCCCATCTGCCTTGAAACGAGGAGCATTACAGTGGTGGCAATGTTGGCGATTTGCATAAGCACCGACATAGCAGATGCAACTGTTGGGGCAGCAGTGGTATCTGACGAGTTTAATGGAGGATAAACCTTGAACCTTGCGGCGAAGAACTTGCAGGGATGGAAGGTCGAGCTCAGCAAACGTATTCCGTAGCTTTTGGTAAGCATTGTGGCCAAGATTCACTTCCATTTGAAGCTTGAATGTCTTGAGGGCGATCCATTCAGGCGAATCTTCCGGGATACCATCCGCAAGACCTTCAAGATGAAAATTGTGAGTATATGCTTTTGAGCATGACCAAGGGGTACTGGGCTTACGCATTCGGGCAGCGTTGAGTTCTGCTTCTGTCTCCAGTTCCACCGCTGTGGGTAGCTCGTAGTCCTCGACCTCCGGCTCGGCATCAAACAGCCAGTCAACAATCAAATTATTGAAATCTTGGGGAAGCGCTGCCCCTGGAGATTCGTCCTCGCCCTCTTCATTCTCAAGGATTCCAAATCGCGTGCGTTCGTAGATCTGATCCTGGGTAGGTATTGGGGGAGGAGGGGCCATCGCCCGAACGATATCGGGATCAGGCTCTTTGATGTCAGGCCTGTTGGTATCATCGGCCCTGTCCATCCCACGAAGAGCGAATGTTGGAAGATCATCGACAGGTGCAAGGTCTGGGCTAGGAGGAGGACTTGGAGATTGTAGGGATGGGCCGGTATGTGATGACCTCGTCCTCACATGTCATCACGAACGACAACAATCCCATCACGTGACACCTTCCCATCACATGATACACTTCTGGCCCAGTTCCCGGTTCATTGTCGCCTCACCTCTCCCTCACGTTCTTTACTCATCGTCCTCGCCTTCGCCTTGCTGTCATTACTCATTCGACGCGTAAGCCCTTCCATGGTGTTCCATGACGTTCTTTACCATTCTTGTACATCTTTAGCATAGCCACTCCTTAGTATATAACCACGACGGAATGAGGAGGTTTGTTCCTCATTCCGCCTCTTATCTACTACTCAAAACTCCCCTTCATCCATCGTGCTAGCGTGAGGACCTCGCCTAGTGATCTCTCTCTGCTAAACATCGAATTCCACGTCCAAGAGCCCGTCGTTGTTACTCTCGACCTCGACTTCTGACATTAGGCGGAATATTATCAAAACGACCCGCTCTAACCCTTGAACATCGCCCACCACGTCTCCAAACGCAGCATTTCAGAACTCCGCTAAGAACTGCCCTCAAGGAGAAAATCGTCACCGAAAAAAGAAGTGCGACTGCAGAAAATCCCCAGCATATATCACGAACCTCCAAGAACCCCTGACCCAGCAAGCCCCAGTCTTGAACCCTACGTACCAACCCCTTGTATCCTCGTTCCACCCAGTACCCCGACCCTCGGCTCCCACTACTCCCGTTTGGGGAAGACGCATCTAAAACCAGGAACCCCAGTTTATGCCCGCCTATCGAAAGATCAAATTCGGACCTAAAACCCTCGAAGCCAACGAAGAAAAACGCGTCACGATCCTCCTTGAACCCAAGAAACACTATCCCACCACCAGTCAAGTCTTCTCACCAGTCCGCTACCTGACCAAACAGGGCAAACCATACGACTTCCAGAAGCGAAGGAACAAAGCAACGCAGCACACGCTTATCGATATCACCAACTGTCCTCGCGATACCCTAGCCCATCTCATCAACCTCTTCCCTTTGTGCGATATCTCCTTCTCAGGAACCAATCTCCTGATTCCCTACGTCCCAGCCCAAGAAACCCTCGACAAAGCATATCAAGTACTCCCCATTGACACCATCGCCGAATTCATCAAGCTCTAAATGACCGACTACAACACCAACCTAGGGCAATCCATGTGGGCCACCCAACCGGGGCAATTTGGATTGAGGGGATCAGCACCCAATACCAGGGCTGTATCGCCACAGAGGCAAGAACCTAGGGAACCAGTCACGATAGAAGAAGAGTTAAGAAGAGGACGAAACCAAGAAAGAAGACGCCGCCCATTCCCTTTAAACTCCGTATCACGCTCCCCTTCCCCAGAACTAGAACTCGACGACGATGAAAAAGCAATGATGAAACTATTCACGGTCATGAAGAAAGCAGGAATATTAGGAGGGGAGTCCAAGTCGAAGATGAAGATCAAGGAACCATCAACGTTCAGTGGATCGAAACGAGGAGGAGAGGCCACAAGATTCCTATTATCCTGCAGAAACTACTTTCGTGCGAGAAAAGGGGAATTCAAGGACGATTCGGCAAAAATCCAATTTGCCCTCAGCTACCTCACCGATACAGCGCAAGCTTGGGGAGAAGTCATTCTACGTGACGTACTAGGACTTCAACTCAAGAGCACGTCCAACGACTGGGAAGCCTTTGAAGAAGCCTTCGAACTCGCGTTCGGCGACCCAGACAAGGAAGGAACGGCAATCAGGGAGTTGGACGAATTGGAACAAGGAAAAGGATCAGTATCGGCCTACGCAGCGGAATTTAGAAGGATTATTGTGGATATCAACTGGAACGACCAAGCCTACGTACACGCTTATCGACAGGGACTATCTTACGCGGTCAAGGAGGAATTAGTACACTTCGACAAACCCAAGACACTGGATGGATACATCGCCCTCACCCTTAAAATCGACGATCAACTCACTGAACGCCGGTTGGAGAAAGCTCACGACCAAGGACATCGATCATACCAACCTTACCGCCAGCAACCACGCCATGCTCCACCTCCTCATGCTCCTACCCCGACGCCTGTTCCAGGTCCTACACCCAAAAGGCAATTCGACGCTCCCAACGACTTTGCACACGCTCAACCAGTCCCTATCCAAGTTGACGCGGCCAGGAGGGGACCGATCACACAGGCTGAAAGGGAACGACGTCGTACGCAAGGACTATGCAACTACTGCGGGGAGAAGGGGCACTTTGCATCCGCCCATAACCTCCCTAAACGACAATTCAACCCTCGACAAGGAGTCGTCGACACCATCGCGGCTACTTCCAACTCCCCAGTCCTTGTTCCCGCTCCCAACTCCAACAATCCTTTCACTCGCACCACGCCTACCACAACGGGCCAACCATCATCCTCGGGTTTTCAACCCAGCGCGATCTGACTGTGCCAAGTCGCGCTCCCGTCCTTCGTCATCTCTTAAGTACTGATCATGTCGCTATGTCCTATGCCAATAACATGCCCCTTGATCCCTCCACGCACTTGATCGTACCCACAGAAATGAACGTCGGACCAGTCACAGCCTTCCCCACCGCCATGATCGACTCTGGCGCCACTTCCAATTTCGTAAACCAAACATTCGTTTCAGAAAACTCTCTCCCCACGCAAAAGAAATTATTCCCCAGACATCCGGTTGCCATCGACGGTCACTCCCTTGGAGTAATCGACAAGGAAGTCAAAGCCAAACTTAGAATGGGAAATCACCAAGAAATCATCACGATGGACGTCGCAAACATCGGAAAACATCCAGTCATTCTGGGAGCCCCTTGGCTGCACCAGCATAACCCTCAGGTTGATTGGCGAACGAGACGAGTAGCGTTCGACGATGTGTATTGTTCGCATCAATGCCTCGATACCCCGGCAGACATCTTCGGCAAATCCAACGGCCAACCCGATCGGCATCCACCAGCACCCGTGTTCGAAGAGCTACCAGAAGGATACGAAAATCTGCCACCCATCGACATTCACTCAATATCAGAACTCGTGATTGCCGGCACTAGCATCTCTGCGAAGATTGCCTCCGAGCATCAAGAAGCAGCCAAACCCTTAGAAGAGATGGTACCACCAGAGTTGCACGAGTTTCTCGACGTCTTCAAAGAACCAACCTTCGACCATCCACTTCCCCCTCACCGTCCCTACGATTGCAAGATTGAACTCGTACCTGGAGCAGAACTGCCAAAGCCAGGAGGATTGTATCAGGGATCCGCAAGCGATAATGAGGAGCTAAAGAAATGGATCGACGACATGAAAGGAAAGGGATACATTCGCGAGTCTAGCTCGCCAGTTGCATCGTCGTGCTTTTTCGTCGGCAAGAAAGATGGAAAAAAACGACTGGTCATCGACTACCGGAGACTCAATGACATAACCATCAAAGACCAGTACCCGATCCCTCTGGCCTCACAATTGATCGATCGACTCCAAAACAAGGAATGGTTCTCCCCACTCGATCTCAGAAGCGGATATCACCTCATCAGGATAGCGAAAGGGAACGAGTGGTTAACTGCCTTCAAAACACGATTCGGCTTATTCGAATGGACCGTTATGCCTTTTGGATTATGCAACGCCCCCGCCGTATTCCAACGTTTCATCAATCACGTTCTGCACGATCTCCTCGACGAATCAGTGGTCAATTACCTAGACGATACGATGCCAGCAACCAAAACGAGAGAAGAAAACGTCGAAGTCACGAAAGAAGTCCTGCGAAGATTCAGAGTGAACCGACTCTTCTGTAATCCCAAGAAATGCAAGTTCTTCGTTAAAGAAACCGACTATCTTGGGCTCTGGATCAGTAAAGATGGGATTTCTATGGACAAGCATAAAGTTGAAGCCATCAAAGATTGGCCTGCCCCCCGCAACGTCAAAGACATTCAAACCTTCCTAGGCTTTGCCAACTTCTACCGCCGGTTCGTCAAAGACTTCGCGAAGCTTTCAGGGCCTATCACAGACCTCCTACGGAAAGAAACGCCCTGGAATTGGTCGTCCGAGTGCCAAGACGCTTTCGAGCAATTAAAGGAACGATTCATCACCGCTCCAGTCCTCGCTCATCATGATCCCGACCTTCCCTCCCTCCTGGAAACCGACGCATCAGGCTACGCCTACGGAGCAGTACTGTCGCAAAGAACTTCAGATGGCAAGATTCACCCAAACGCCTTCATGTCCAAATCCATGACCCCGTCGGAAAGACGCTACGACATCTATGACAAAGAAATGCTGGCAATCGTTTGCGCCCTGAAGTACTGGCGTCATTATCTGGAAGGAGCCAAATTCCCTGTTCGGATCCTCACCGATCACAAGAACCTAGAATTCTTCAAGAAGGCCCAAATCCTTAACGATCGTCAACATCGCTGGTTACAGGATCTTGCTCGTTTCGACTTCACTATTTCCTACCGTCCCGGTTCTAAATCAGGCAAACCCGATGCTCTTTCCCGCCGACCCGATCACCGGCCTGAAGAGGGGGCAGAAGAACCGTCCCTGACGCTTCTACCACCGTCAAGGATCGAAGAAATCGATGCCGATGACGAGGATGACGAAGCGGAAAATCGGCAAATGGCTACTGACCAAGAATTAGTAAATCTAATCACGACGACGCTCCGCGACGACCCCACCATCAAGTCCATCCTAGCCTACTTCGACGCTGATCCAAACGCTGCCCCAGCCAAAGTCCAGAAGGAAATGTCCGACTACGAACTCAAGGAAGGACTACTGCGTTACCGAAACAGGATCTATGTCCCAAACGATGAGGAATTGAAACGAGCAATCCTACAACTGTACCACGACTCGATCATAGCCGGGCACCCTGGACAAGCAAGGACGTTGGAACTGGTTTCAAGAGGATATTACTGGCCTTCGATGAAATCCTACGTGAATCGATATGTGGACACATGCGACACCTGTCAAAGGAATAAGCCCCACCATGCCAAACCAGTTGGACTCCTGAAACCATTACCAGTACCCACCGGACCATGGCAAGACGTTTCGTACGACTTCATCACAAAACTTCCGATCACCCGACAAGGCAACGACACCATCCTCGTAGTTGTGGACCGACTCCTCAAAGAAGCGCATTATATTGCCACCAAGGAACTAGGATTGGATGCATCCAAAACGGCCGAGTTGTTTATTGCCAACATCTGGAGACTCCATGGACTCCCCCTTCGAATCGTCTCGGACCGCGGGCCCCAATTCAACGCTCCTTTCTCTCGCGCTCTCTTCAACGGTCTTGGCGTTAAACCTACATTCTCCACTGCCTACCATCCCCAAACCGACGGACAGACCGAAAGGACAAATCAGAACGTCGAAGGCTTTCTCAGGATCTTCTGCAATCATCGACAGGATGACTGGGATGAGCTTCTTCCTTTCGCTGAGTTCGCGTATAATAATTCTCTTCATTCCTCTATCGGTACTACTCCCTTCATGGCCAGTCGCGGCTACAACCCCACGTTCATGAACATGCCATCCAGTGCTCAGTCCAACCCATCGGCGGAGGATCGACTCGAAAGGATCGCGGTCATTCAAAAAGAAATCCAAGCGGCAATGACATTGGCTCAAGAGAAACAGAAGCAATTCTACGATGAGCACAGGCAACAGGAACCCTTGTACGAAATTGGAAACAAAGTTTGGTTAGATGCAGGAAACATCACCACCGACCGACCATCGACGAAACTAGCAGCCAAACGACTTGGACCCTTCAAAATTGAAACCAAGATCTCCTCCCATGCCTATCGACTTACTCTTCCTCCATCCATGAAGATCCATCCTGTCTTCCATATATCACTCCTCACCCCGCACGTCGCCGATACTATTCCCGGTCGAACCCAACCACCGCCACCACCTGTAGTCGTGGACGACGAAGAAGAATGGGAAGTAGAGAAAGTAATCAATTCCCGCTACAGATACGGCCAACTGCAGTATCTCATCAAGTGGAAAGGTTTCGGAGAAGATGGCAACACATGGGAACCAATCGACAATCTCGAACATGCTAATGATCTAGTTCAGGATTTCCATCAACGCTTTCCACTAGCTTTTAGTCCCACCAATCGTCCACCCGCTCCTCGTCGATCGACCCGCCGTCTTTAGGAGGGGCTGATGTGATGACCTCGTCCTCACATGTCATCACGAACGACAACAATCCCATCACGTGACACCTTCCCATCACATGATACACTTCTGGCCCAGTTCCCGGTTCATCGTCGCCTCACCTCTCCCTCACGTTCTTTACTCATCGTCCTCGCCTTCGCCTTGCTGTCATTACTCATTCGACGCGTAAGCCCTTCCATGGTGTTCCATGACGTTCTTTACCATTCTTGTACATCTTTAGCATAGCCACTCCTTAGTATATAACCACGACGGAATGAGGAGGTTTGTTCCTCATTCCGCCTCTTATCTACTACTCAAAACTCCCCTTCATCCATCGTGCTAGCGTGAGGACCTCGCCTAGTGATCTCTCTCTGCTAAACATCGAATTCCACGTCCAAGAGCCCGTCGTTGTTACTCTCGACCTCGACTTCTGACACGGTACCGGTAGGCTGGTCATCAATTTCCATGTCCATATTTTCGAGTTCGCTGAAGTTAAGCGGGGACAGTGCTCGCTCGGTTGACGTGATGGAGTCTGTGGGAGAGGAAGGAGGAGGTTGAATAGCTGGGGGGTGATTCAGTGCAGCGGCGAGGGCATTGAGTTTGGCAGCTTGCACACTGTGTCTGAACGCGGTGGACCGATGAAGCAGCTTGCCGCAATGCGTGCAAAACACGTAGTCATTGGGAGATTGCATAGGAGAGAATATAGTGGTGGATTCAGAGAACTGAGGGTGGCCATTTTAACGAGTCGAGAGATGGGGGGATGTGCTCACTGTCGATTCGTGGGAAGGATAAGAATCTCAACGAGCCCAGACAGCATAAGCATGTCTCGAAGATACGAAGGCAATAGGAGAGCCTCGTTCACTAAGTTTAATGAAATAAATGCCATCGATTTATTGAAAAGAACTCCGTAAGATGTAACAGACGACACAGCTACAGCGCGAAATTCACCGAGGCGGGCTGGAGAGTTCATCGAGACGGGTCTCGGAGAGGCTAGGTCACTAGTCCCAATCCTCGTCTGGAACGATGTCCATTTGAGATAGTGCCTCGGCCTTCCTCTGAATTTCTAACGCCTCGAACCCAGCAGTGATGGCATGGGCCTCGGCAGCCTCATCTGTAGTCCATGAACCGTACGACTCAGAAGAAGAGCCTGATGACTTGGAGAGAGGATAGCGCGAGGAAGAAGTGTGAATGCCCGCAAAGGCATTTGAGGTGGAGGAGCTGGGATCTCGGCCTTTCGAATTTCTTTCGCGATCGTAATTGGGACCGGAGGGCGAAGCGTTGGTAACTAATAATAGAGTCAGTACAACTCCAAATACTACGATAATGAGATTATCATACCGATGCCTGAATCAGCCCTTTGTTTCTGCTTATCACTAGTACCTAGGAGGCTTGGCATTGCAGGGGGATGGGTCGGAGTGGCCTCAGGTGGAGCACCAGGAGTACGTGCTTTCGCTGGCGTTGGGACGACTGGAAAATCTATTAGAATCACCGCATGATAGAATATATCCAGTATCACCTACTTTCATTGCGATGGCCTCCACGAGCAATTTGCGTAACTTCGCCTTGAAGGGATTGCATCGGCATAGCCGAGCAGGTAGGGCGATTAAGCTCCAAACCAACATCTTCATGACCTTCAGTCTCAACTTGAACAGGAGCTGGTGCAGCTTGTCCAAAGTACGCCAAATGCGTCGCACAGGAGACATGTCCGCAGGTGAAGTGGATCGCGGCAACTGCAGGATTGCGGCCACAAATAACACAGGGACCGACAGGGCCAGAGGTTACACTGAACGTTAGAAGGACGGAGGGCGTAGTACTAGAGTTAGTTCCCAGCACGCGATTACCATGGCCTCGACCAGTGCTGAAATTCGGACTTGTAGGGACCAGAGTGCCTTGGATACCAAGCGAAGACTGGGTCAGTCCGAATCCTAACACTGATCATACATGACATATCGGTTACCAGCAGATGGATCATGGGGATCTTTACTTGCAGTAGTATTGAACGCCATCGAGGGAGTGATGTGTGGTGTCCATTTCTGTGGTGCGATCGCAGAGGGCCTTAAAGAGGGGGGGGGGGTGACGAGCCCAGTTTGGAAATTGTTCACCCCAATTTGGACGACGTGGGACTCTCAACTTGTTTACGTCCCATCCCTCACCTCATCCCAGCATGCAGCCTCACCATCCCCGCCTCGTGCTCTATAAATTACCCAACAAGCCTGGCCCTCTATCTCTTCTGCTTTTCCGTCTTGCAGCAGCCACTCTGGCCAACACTCCAACCCTTCCCTAGGGATTCAGCACGGGCAGGACTATCAAACCTTGGTGATTGGAGGGGAATGCCTGTAGGTTTATGAAATGTACGTGTTCGTGCAGGCGATGATGACCGAGATTACTTTGAGCAGCGCTTCTTAGGTGTTAACCCGCAGCCTGCTTGTGATCCCGATGGCAAGCGGACAGCCAATTCCATTTCGAACCGGGACCGAACAGGAGCCTTGCCTAGGGGCTCACCTGTGGTTGAGCAATCTGGTCCCCAGGAAACGAGGGGTATGCCTGTAGGTTTATGAAATCTGTGACGTCTTAGACGTGATTCTGACAGAAATGACATCGAAGGAATGGTCAGCAGGCTCCTGCCGATGGCGAGCGAGAGCTCGAGGTGACGAGCAGGAAGCAGCCAGCGAATCCAGTTCAGACTGGTTTAGTGATCCGCCGTCGCCAATGTCCCTCACCTCGTCTCTGCTTGCCCTCTCTCCTCTCTCCTCATTTTCTACGTCACTTCTGGCTGACCAAGATCCGGTTTCAGAACACGAAGAGACACTTAGCGCGGCACCTGAGGATGTTGATCCATTATGTATAAAGGATCATCAACCTTGGGGTTGTCTTCAGTGTGGCTCCTCACTCGTTCCCCTCTCTTCTCTATCCAGCCAGCTATATTTATTCTCCGTACCCATGCGCCCCAGTACCCGCAGCCAGATTCCACCCTCCAACTCTGCCGCCTCTGCCGAACCCGCCACGCAGCCTCCCCATGCTAGTAATCGAAAACGCAAAGCCTCGAATCCCCCAACCTTAGATCCTGCTCCTGCCCCTACCTCAGCGTCTACAAGGAAGGCAAAGAAGAAGCGAACCCAAGGCCCTTCAACGACCAGAACAAATCCGCCTACCAACACTTCCGATCAAACCCCTGATGTGCCAACACAGGAAATCGTAGCGCAAGCCCTGCCCTTGGCTCCAGCAAGCACTCACCCAGCTCCAAGTCATCCGGATGGCAGCGTTCCACGTCAATCTATCGTAATTGATCCAGCCCTTCTTCTCCCCGCTCCTCCTTCCAATCCCATTCCTTTGACTCAACCATTCCCACTTTTTGTTGAGCCCATTCCACCTGTTGACGAACCTTTGCCGCCTCTCAACGATCTTCCGGCCGATGCTGACGAACCCGCTGGCTCGAACGATACAGCACTCGGTGACGCCACTCGCAATCGCGGCCAACGTGCTCCAACACTTCGCGAGCAGAATGCGGCCCAGGCCAAGACCATTGCGGAACTTGAAGGTGAGTGAAAATCAGCACGTTACATCTTGTTACTGACGCCATCGCCATACTAGCAAAAGTCAAGCAGCTTTCCTCCGATATCCGGACACTCAAGAAATATAAGGTCATGTGGGTTAAGGAGTACTCGAAGAAAGCAAAGTCCGATGCTGGCCCAGCCGATTCTCTCATCCCGCGCCCCCCTGGCGAAAAAGGTAAGAATGGCTGGAACCTTCGAGATGCAATGGGCCTTAAGGATGATGAAGCGCTTTATACGGAGATTTTGGTGTGTCTGCCCCTCTCTACACGATGTATAGCAACTGACCGCGATTGGCTCCACCCAGCAGTATGCGCGTCATTGCATCAGCCGTTCAGGTCTCGACTAGGAAGCTACGTATTCCGAGCAAGAGCCAGGTCGTCTTGCAGCCTGTTTCAAAGAGGTTCGGTGGTTCTCCCTGCCTCATTCGCTGCCGACACTGACCTGGATTTCCATGCAGCTCAAACGGGAGCATCCATATCTAAACCGCTTTCAGGGAGACTGGCCGGCAAAGGAAATGGTCATCAGCGCGTTGCAAAATCGTCGCAAAACTATCAGTGCGAAGGCCAAGGCCAAAGTATCGACGGACAGGCTGACTCAGGCCCAGTTGATGGCCGCCGCTGCCGAAGTGGAGGTAGAAGCTGCAGAATAGGTCCTAGTTAGCCCGATCGTGAACACGTTAAAGGAGTGTGGCGCTGGGTTGTGCGCCGTTGGCGTTTCCGTTCGCTCATTTGTTCATCATTCTATTCGACTCTCCATTGGCTACTACAGTAATATTTTTTTAATAATTACGCTCTTTTTATCTTATCTTTGACCGGCGCGCAGTTAACGGAGCAAACGGGAAAGAGGAATGGAAGGGTAGACCGCGCAACAGCCCCGGGACCCTATAAAAAGACCGGCTCGGCGACCAAAACAGGGCCCCGTGTTTCGTGTTGCAATAGCCTAGGCGTGAGCACGGGCGTCCACAGGAACAGGACCCCTAGGGATTCCTGGCGCGCTATGGAGCGAATTTACAGGTGGCCTGAGCGAGTCGCTCTACTCACACGCGCCCCAGGCCTAGGCGCGCGCTGTACAGTGGTGGTTACAAGTGATGATCTAGAGACAAGGTAGCCCATATTTTTTGTATTCTACTTAGGGTAGAGTATACACATTAAGCTGTGGGCCCAAAAGTGATTTGTCAATAGCGGGCGCGAAGCGTCTTGGTGGGTATGTTGGCGGGCGCGACAAAACCTCAACTGGGTCACCTGGGGCTGTGAAGATATCCCGCGACGGAAACCACCCCGAACCCTTCATCTACAGGAGGAAGCTCTCGACACCTTCCGACATTCTCCTGCCACCAGATCTTCGATAAACGCTGTTTTGGCCTGTCCCTTCACTACAAACCTCTTACGCGTTCACCAAAAATAACGCAGCAGCACTTCACTAATTCTAATGCAACATAACAGGGACCACGGCTCTGCTGCCGATCCTTCTCAAGGGTCTGGCCAAGGAAACTCCTCAAGTGTACTCCCACACAGCTCCAAATTAGTTCGTTCCGTTTGTATCTCGCGTAGTAACTTTCCTGACTCATCGGTTGTCGTAGCGGACTAAGCTGGAAAAGCTTGCCCAGTGGCGAATCGATCCTTCATTGATCGATTTCCCTGAGAATGCCCGCGAGTTTCGTGGAGGTTATGCGACGGTTTCAGAGGCGTTTCTGGCTTCCCCTTCCAGCGCCCAAGGAGCTGGGAACGAGTCCGAACATACCATGGACAGACGCCCAGACTCGGACGCTCGTAATCTCCAGTCCCAAAGCAAGCCCCAAGAGCCTGAAGACGACCAGCGAGGCGAAAATGAGAGGTCAAGCAGTGACATAACGGACGGCGAGAACGACCGGGAAAAAGATGAGCAGGATTCTGGTCGTCAGACTTGTAAGCCGAAGGTCGGACATGATTTGGCTTATCAGCTCCGAGGGCGTAAACCACTAACCGATCGGTCGGCTCCAGCAGATTGTAGCAGTAAAAAAGCTAAAGATAGAGAGAGATACGGATTTAGAACGTGTACTGGGGGTAAAGACCGCTTCGTCGAGTCACCGCTCGAGCGAAAGACTGACTTCTAGTAGTTGGCGCTCAGGGAATCGGAATTTCTGGTGAAGCTTTCTCATCCGAACATCGTCAAACTCGAAGGATTCGTCGAGGACCCCTCCGCGCAGAAGGTGTGGTTAATTTTTCCATGGGAAGAGTACGGGAACTTGAGGGACTATTTGGCCTCGGGAGAGTGGGAGGTTCCGGAGCGAATCTCACTGGTAAGGTCAAACTACTGCCCTTTGATCGAATTCTAAAAGTTATCGTTCCAGATTAACGACGTGACGTTGGGTTTGGAGTACCTTCATAGTCGGGAGCCACCCGTCTATCATGGCGACCTCAAATCGGTGGGTTAGGATCTCGAGACTGTTGTGAAAACACGAACTGTTCGATCTCTTAGTTCAACGGAGGTTTCGTATTATACTAGCTAATAGTAGTAAGAATAATCATACCTGTTCGATCTCTTAGTTCAACGGAGGTGAAGAAAGAGATCGCTCAGGTCACAACAAACAGTACTTAAAGCGTATCTAGCAAACACGTACAAATTATCTACTTTTCACTTCACTCCCACTCGTGGTGCTGGATCCCG
>KN823227.1:0-20697 GCA_000827465.1 Tulasnella calospora MUT 4182
TCGAACCAAAGGAGCCCAACCGCAACCGGACCCTTCCAAAGCGCTTTACGTCTCCAACATCGCACAAGAGACATCGATGCGAAATTTGAAAGAATACTTCTCGCAATTTGAAGGGTTCCGAAACCTAGTTCTCGGTGAGTTCTAACTGGACCAGGCCACTCGCGGGTTTCTTCGTGGAGATTTTTCACTGAATTAGGCGTATCCTTCTTTTTTGGGCTGCTACAGCAAGGTTGTCCTGGACTCGAGATGATGCGGACCTGCCAGAACACCGCCTGAGACACCCGCACGCGGGTTGGTCGATAGCCAATTTCGACACCGTTGCTAATGCCCAGAAGGCGTTGGACGCGACGAATGGACAAAGGTGCTCCGGAAGCAGCCTCAAGGTCTCTTTCAAGACCGAGTCCAGCACTTCCGCGTCAAAGGACGAGAAGAGTCCGCCAGTAGTGACCAACGTCCTGTTTTGCCGGGAGTTGTTTGGGGTTACGCCCGAGGAGCTTCAGGAGGCTTTCGAGAAGTACGAAGGGTTTCAAAGGGCTCAGCTTTGTGAGTTGAAAGACCGGGTTCATCCACCTTGGTATTTAAATCTTCCTCACTCACAAACTTGGTGTTCGACAGACCCTGATGGGAAAGACGGCTTCATGCCATACGCGAAAGTGACTTTTGATTCCTCGGGTTCAGCTGTTAAAGTTCTGGAAGCGTTGAACTCGCAGCCGATCAAAATTGGGCAGAACGACCTTCCGATCGTTGTCGAACCGCTCCGACTCCGGAAGGGCAAAAAGCATTGGAAGTGGACTAGACCAATGCGATAACACCCTTCGTCCCTGTATCTTCCTACCCACATTCAAGGCTTGTTTAAAATTTACCGGCATCTTTGCGATGTATGTACACTTCTTCAAAATGGGATTTCAGCTTGTTCGTGTCATGAGCCGTTCCACTTCACTCCGGTCGTAATCATCCCAACACAATGACAAGAACGCGGTGTCCCAACTCGGAACTCCCGGAAGTGGGTCGCCTTTCCTATCCAAGACTGCTAGTCTCGCGCTGGGCTTTAGGCCCCTGGGTTCTCCCTTGTACTTCCGAAGGTCCTCTCTCTCCCCAGGCATGGGTCTAACATTCCGTAGGATACCTTCCCACTTGAAACCCATCCTCTCAGCCGCTTTGATGGAGGGCTTGTTATTCGGTGCTGCAGTCCACTGAACCCTTCGCATACCCCACCCACCCTTCTCCGGGACTTCCAATGCGTGAATGAGCAAGAGGCCCACGGCGTTGGTCGTGACGTGCGTTCGTTGGAACGGAGGGAATATGACGAGGTGTCCTATTTCGGTAGCCAAGTTCTGCGGCTCCGTTCTGAGGTAAGTCAAAACACCCGCGAGCTGTCCTCCTTGGTCTGGGTGGGTTTCTGGTGCAGGTTTGGTTTTGTCGATGATGGCGAATGGCAAGACCGCCGGGTCGGTTCGCATGCGTTCTTCGAACCATAAGTAGAATTCGGCTGGATCGGAAGAGTGAAAGGGTCCATAGACGTGGTAGTCGTAGAGGTGGGGGTAGTCGGAGACGGCGGTGAGGTATTGGTTTGCAAAGACTGCGGGCTGACGCGCAGTGAGAGGGTACCGGGTCAGAGGCCCGAGGAACAAAAGGACGTACTACGAATGGAACTAATTTGACCCTTTCACTCTCTAGAACTTCCGGGATGGGCATGTAAAAGTTCAAGTCAAGTGGACCATCATCGTAGGTCGGTGTTTCTGTGACCTTAGGAGGTGCTTTGTAGCAATTGACGTACGACATGAAAGAGGGCGGTCAAAGAGAAGTGAAATGCGAGACCACGCGATACAAAGCAAGCCTTTTGAAATGTTTCTCAGCCAAATGTGGAGGTAAACTCTCCAAGGATGTAAGCGAGGTGGCACGTGCTATGCGGGACTCCGACGGAGTGGGACCAGCTGGTTGCAGGATCCAGCCGGTCCAAGGTTCCCGATCTAATGGACAGTCAGATAAATGGAACAATTCAAAATATTTGGAGATTTGATGATGAATGCCGTACTTGTTTAGAAACCGGAAACCCCCCTCTTCCGATCAGCCTTGGCTGACAAAGCTGAACCGGTCGGTCGGAATCTCTGCGGACCCCCTTTTTCTGTGACGCCAGCATTGGTCTCACCTTCTTTTCGCCATATAAGCATGTTAGTGCGACAATATGAAGTACCTCCAATATTTTATTTCTAAACGTGATTTTATGGTCGTTGGGCTTCAACTCTCGGCTAGTGATTTCAAACACTGTACTGATTTGGTACGAGAACAGACAAGACGATATGGGAGGCTAGAGGCTGGTGAGAAAGGTACAAATTTCGCAATATGGGCGAAGATGCGATCAGGACTCTCCGAGGTTGGTCGGTGAGGTTGAGCTACTACCCGGGAGAGCTCTACGGAGAGCTTCAAGATCAAGAACACCGATGTTAGTCCAATCAAATGGGAATACAAGGATGGATCCAGATAAAACAAGTCCATTGTTTCCAGGTCTCCTCCAAGGCGGAGGAATCCAACAAAGAGGGCGTTCCATACGCGAATTATACTCCCAAAGCGTATCACCCCGAATCTCCAAGCAGAGAAGCTGGTCATTCTTTACGCTTGCAATGTTACCTCGGCTTAGATTCCCCGGAACATTGTCTACCCGGCGAAGAGTCGTTGAATGGAAAGAAAATGCATTCAACTCTATTGTTTGATCCGGGCTAGTAACCAAAACCATTTCGTGAGTGGAAATGAAGCGACACGAAGATACTTCACTTGGATGGTTCTCGCGGAGCGTGATCAGAGGACTTTGATTGCGCAAATCCCACAGACCGTATTCCTTGCGGGAAACATAGAACAGTCGTGTGCCGTCGTCTGAAAACGCCATTGCGAGAATGTCACCCTTAGAAAAGGCCTGAAGCCCAGCAAGGGCTTCACCCGAGGAGACGGACACTATTGCGACATCGGCCGCAGGGAACGCTCGTGAGGGGAAGGTGTAAGCCAGGAGATTACAATCGGAAGAAAAGGCAACGGAGATATCCCTTGAAACTGAATAGTCCGCTTTCCAGACCCTAAGGCATTCAAGAGTAGACGTTTTCCAGAGCCGAAGTTTCCATTCACTCCCATCGTTGGTTTGAAACTGGCCCACGGTTAGAAACAACTGCCCCTTAGGTGAACACCACACATCGTGCGGCACTTCTTCGAGAACCATAGTTCTCGTACTGACACCTGGCTTTGTACCCCATATCGCAACGGATCGACTTTTCGGGTCGGCCACGACAATGCACGAGCCATCGGGTGATGCGGCGCATATTTCTGGCTCAGGCATCACTCCAAATGAATTTCCATCCACGACAGCATCTTCCGGAAGTTCCCAGATCCTGAGGACCCCGTCTACCGACCCAGATGCCAGCTTCGAGCCGTCCGGTGAAAAGGCAGCCGATGCAACACGGTCGAAGTGGTGCTCCCACGACTTGATGATCAAATTACAAGTTACTGCGTCCCATTTATCCGCATCCCTTGTGAAAACTTCCAGGGCTTGACGGTCGCCTTCCATCCAATTGGAGCAAGCGATTTGGCGTCCGTCGGATGACAGCGCCAAGAGAGTGTCATGTTTCATACGGTCAGTGGAGTATAGTAGCGTGCCAGCTTGGTGGTCCCAAACTAGGATATCACCTTCTATAGATTGGCACATGATACCGTTGCTATCAGGCAGAAATGCGATAATGGACTTATCCACACTCTGCAGTGCACAATCTAAATGGAACGTCGGCTTCTCGCTTTTCCAGTCCCAAATATTGATGCCTATGGGGCCACCCGTGGCAATGGTTACTCCATCTGACGACGTGGCTCCGTACAGCAGGTGACCAACACTACCCCTGCGGCAAGACTGCTCGCGGCCACTGACGACACCCCAGGTTCTTAAGGTGGAATCCAAGGATGCTGTCGCCAGTGACGAGTCGTCTGCAGAAAAGGCGACCCAGGTGACACCATCGGGGTGACCTTGAATTCTGGCTATGGGAGTTCCCGCCGCAACATCCCACACTGTTGCTGTCCTATCGCTCGAAGCCGAAGCAAGCAATCTCCCGTCGTTAGAGAATGCTATGCACTGAACTGCGGCTGTGTGAGCTTGAGACAATGGTGTTTCCCCACCTGTAAGGCTGCTGAAAATCTGGACTTCACCACCCTCACTGCCCGTCGCTATTTGAGCGCATCAGGAAAATCCGCCCAATGAGATAGCAACAATACTTAATATCTAGCATTTGATAGCACTGTGTGACGCTTACTAGTATATATAGGTGACATAGTTCATATAGTGGCTGGTGTGTCTTACATAGCACACAACTTGTCCGCGCTTGCAAGAACCGGTCATATATTGACAAGACTAACCAAAATAGAATGGAGGAAGTTTGCGATGAGAATACTGAGGGTTTCATGGTAAGTAATCAGTATGATATGGAAAGCTAGCCTCCCCTGGCCGAATAGGACGGTCACACAGGTGACATTCCGGACTTCCGATGACTGTCGGCGGTCCGACCGAGTTACTCGGTTCCCCCCGACCAAGGGGAATGACCGGCTCATGTGTAGCCTGCGCGAGTCCGACCGCTCTCCTGTGATCCACGAAAGCCACGGGAGGGCAATTATGTAAGCTCATCCAAATGCCTCGGGCTCGGCTACAGAAGAACCCGGTCCTCCCCGGAGAGGGTTACCCTCTCCCCGCCCAACGTCTTCTCATGCCCAAAAATGACGCGGGTGTGTCGGGCTACCGGGCTCCACGACAGCGCCGGGCGTGTTGTTGTCCCCGTTGTCCAACGCCTAAGTCCGTTTCACCGTCACAGCGCAAAAATCGCAAAGTCAACCACCGCCAACGACCCCCCTCACATCCAATGCTTCCATCGACTCTTGACTCTACAATATCGGTACCCTCAGCGCCCTCGACCGAGTTGAGCGGAGTCCGCATCCGGTCGAGGGTTGCTTCGCTACCAGAAGTACAAATCCGCTGCCCCAATTTTCGACACCAGCCGTCGCGTGGGTCGATCTGGATGTTGCGCCGGGTGGTTGAGCCCGTCGGCTCCCCTTAGGTGCTATCCACCACCCTACTTCGACTTGTCACCATCCGTCACCCGTCGTATTTCGCTGCTAGATACCGCTACGCCGGGGGACTTTACGACCGTATTTAGTTAACGGGTGAGTCTCTTGGCTCGAAGTAAATAAATATTTATTATTCCGTACGTCTAATTAACCTATTTCCCCTCGATGGTGTTATGTCCATATAGAGCCGGCGGGCAATATCCGCAAATCGTATAAGTCCCCATCGCCCAGGCCACAACGTTCTCGCTGATTCCCTTCCCACCACCATCACCACTTCCACCACCACCGATACAACCGCGACCAACCGTGCTGAGCGGAGACCGCATCCGGTTGGAAGCCCCGTTTGTTGCGTACCGCCCTTTCCATCACCCGCCCGACAACTCCCTCCGACAGGAACGCTTGGGGTGTGGCCGCTGGGCTGCGAACCTCGCTATTACTGCAGATCGAGGTGTACGAGGTGTGGGTGGTGTGGTGACAGAGCCGGCAGGACGGCGATCTTACACCGGAAGACTTCACTCCCGTATTTGGTTAATAGGTAAGTCTCCTCGCTCGAACTAGTCATATTATGTACACGTAATTTACATTTTTGCGTTTTAGCGGACTGTAGTTGGCGGCAAACACACCACCGACCCCCGTACAAACCCAAGATGATCGACTACTAGAAACTACCCGGAAGCTCCTGGCCGTGCCAGCGGAGTCCGCATCCGGGCGGGAGCTGATGGGCGCCGATGCAACATTGCCGAAAAGTGAACCGTCCCGCCACCGCAACGGTGCCAAAAATTGAACCGTCCTTCAGGTCCAACGATCTTCGGCGCCGCCAGTGGCACGACCGGCTCGATAACCAATTTTTCGGGTGCACAAATCGATGACGCAATGCACTGGTGAAAAGTAGATAATCGAGCGGTGAGCGTCAAGCGATTGACGTCACTTTCGTTCGTGAGAGCAGCTCCGGTCTTCAAGGTCAGATCCACTCCACTTTCAGTTAACTAGCATTTGGAACGAATGCCTACTAAGGTATCTATTTACAAAAAAGTCGGAGCATCGATCTAGCACTGTTTCTGACGTCCATTCCAGAGCCCCATGGTCCTTCAGTACCTCCTTGGGGAACTTAGGGAATAAATGTACGCTTTGACGGATTTGGCCGAGTTCGATGACAGCAGCGTCGGGTTGTCCTCTGGTATCGATTGAAGGTTGTACTGAGTACATTCCATGTGTAGAACCTGGTGTTGTGAGTCTACTGTACCACTCGACATATGCTAATTGCTGGACGGCGTCTGCGGATCCGAAAACTGCTTCAGTGACGTCTGACTGCAGTGTGAAGACAGCGCGAACTCGGGCAATGCGGTACCCTGAATGAGAGAGATATCATATTTTAAATCATGCATTAAGATCGGTCAATAAGTGGGGCGACTTACCTCGGAGCCCCACATCACGACCGTCCCACATCTCGTTCACAAGAACCGTATCAAAGCGAGCTGGGAGGATTTTCTGGGACCGCTGGGGAGCTCTGCTTGGCGACGCGTGAACCGATTCATCCGAGTTGTCAAGAATGGCAAGCTGCTCAAGGTGGAGATTACTGATTTTGAAATGGTACCATATGGAAAGGACGAGAGACGAAGGGAGCGGGGTACGGGGAACGCCAAGATACCGCTGTCTCATGGAGACAAACGACTCTAAAACGCGCCTGAGATTGGGCGCACCATGCGTCTGCGCCACGTGGGCAAGTGTAGCATGCTTTACCGAAGGCGTTTTCGAGAGGGTAATCCAGTGGTAGTTGGTATATGTTTTTGCGGACAGCTTCTTTTGGACAGCTGTGTTTGCCACCAGACCAAGACGCCACTCGATATATGAGGAAAATGCAAAAATCTTCTCCTTTCGTTCGAGCCAGAGCACCATTTGAGGTAGGATGTCTTTACGGTTGGTGGCTCTGTATGCATCCTTGGCCATGTCGATGTGTAGACGTTCAGTGTTCTCGGTGTTGTAATTGTCGGTCGTCCCAAACTCGCGGATTTGAGGCGCATAATGGAGTAGACTGTGTAGCTTTGGGAAATCGAAGTCTTCCGCTATGGGAGATACAAGCGGAGTTAACGGAGGCGCCGCACACGCGGACACAGTAAGGGAGGTTGGGTGCTTACCCTCACGGGCATTTGTATCCAAGAACACTTGTTTGTTGTCATGGAAGTCTCTGAGAGCATGTTCCAGCTTCTCCAGGGACCGATCGGTGTGTGTCTCGAACTGCGCGATATAAAGAAAGTCGAGTAATGCACGTGATGCGCGAATGGCCCCGGGAGGTGCACGGCCTATGATACAACCAAGGAGCTGCTTTGCTATTTGACGGTGTTCGTTGCCGGAGAGTCGGGAGAATCCGCTGATACCGTCCTTGAAAATTCTCAGTGCATGGTTAGGTGGGAGCCGAGCGAAGCGGAGGTCGAGCTCCTTGGGGCCAATGATGCGACTGATCCACCCAGTAAGATGTTTGATGAGGCCTTGGTAGAGTTGATGAAGTATATCGGGGGTTATTGAGCGATTAATGTTGGCGAAAGGTAGATCGGAGAAGAAAGGGTCCGGAGTGTCGGTAATGCCCGCTTCTCTCAGGATACTGTTTGCGAGGGCCTTTGTTGCGGCGCGAGTGGCTTCATCCATTTTTTGCAGCGTCTGCATCTGACTCCGTTTCTCCGACTTGCCATACTCTCCTAGCTGTCCTGGACCAACTCGGCATAGAGGGCAATGCGTGTATCGTGTGCAAGTCACGAGACACTGCTCGGGATAATCGGCGACGTAGACGGCCAAAAGGGGATAGCAATGTCGAACCTTCCCATCTCCGCTACCCAGCTCCACGCCATCCTTTCCGGCACTCTCCAAGCTTTCAAAGATGCGCTTCATGGCAAAGTGGAAGGCACGGTTTTTCGCGAGGCGTATTTGCTCTTTTGAGAGGGTCGTCCCCGTGAACTGCTCCGTCGGGAGGTATGCAAACAGAAGTTGGGCATGCATCGATGGTTTCCGCCGAATCGACTTTGGGATGTTCCCAATTGTGAGGTACGCTGGATAAGCTTCCTTTCCGGTGCTCAGAACCTTCAGTGATGTCTTGTCAGAGCTAACAATAATGGGGATGACGGTCGCTCCAGCCTTCAACTTTGCCTGGTACATTGTGAGCTGTGAGTCAATCTCCGAGAATCTCTGAGTGGCTGAACTAACCTGCTGCCTCCACCACCAGTTTCCGGTGTACATTTCATTGTACATCCGTGTCGCCTTCGTCTCGTTGGTGTAGTGTCGCTCAGGAGCAACGTGAAGTACGTCCGCCCATGCTGGATTCCCATAAAGAGACTCGACGCATTCCAATGGGTCCCGGTAAAAGCACTCAATAACCTGCTCCGTTCCTTCCAGTTTGAACTCCAACCGTGTCCACGATGCCAGATTTGGCAGGTGGTGATCGATTATCTGGTTAAGCTGACGCGCATTTCGCCAGGATAGTCCGAGGGCTTCGACAACCTGTTGAGTTGTCCTCAAGTAAGTTTCCAGTTTCGACATAATGGAATGGCCACTTACTCCAGGGATTTCAAGAAGCTTTGAAAGTGCCGTATCTCCTGGTCCAAGTTCCTTTGCCCATTTAGCAACGCTATAATCGATTCGGCTCTTGAATGGTTCATATGGTGAGCTCCCCTTCGTGGACATCTTCTTCCATGATTCGTACTGAGACTGATTCTGTGAAAGGACCTTTCCAGCTCCCTCAAAGACCTCTCGCACGGGTGCTACAAGTTTTCTTGGCTCCACGTCCTCGGCTTGGGCTGCTGGGACATCTTCCTCGGGGTGTAGTGTTCGCTCGCCGGAGGTAGGGAGTGCTGAAGTATGCGCGGTGGGTTCACTAAATACAAACTCGGCTCCCATTTCTTCAACGCTGAACGGATCTCCAAGTAGATATTCATCTTCGGAAGGTGGGTCACTCTCTTGTTCATCTATTTCACGTAGGTTTGTTCTGGTGGCACTGACTTCTCCATTCTCCATCACCTCCATGATCCATGAACACCGAGTTGCTTGGCGAATATGACTGTGGTAGCGACCCTCCGATTTGAACGTACGGAGACAAGAACGGCAGACATGAGTGAGAGACATTACTGAGAGGTAAAGGGCAACGATAGGGTACCTGGACCAGTTTGCAACATGACTGTAGGCACGAAGATGACAAAGAGTTTCAGCTACCGGAGAAACAAATGTTGGGCACGAGGTCCGCCAACAATTTTTTTTTCAACCACTTCCTACTCCCCCTCCCCTCGCCTTCCCCCATTTCCCTGCTCTATCCCCCTTCATTCCCAAACTCTTCAGCGCCCTCTATTCCCCTCCCATCAGATGCCCAAGGCCATCCTTACTCTCCAGCCATCCTTGCGTCCTTCTAACAGCAAAGGCGCCTCCGCACCCTCGTCCTCCGCGGCCCAGCGCGCCAACAACACCCGCAACTCGAACCTCACTTCCACACAGCAACGCAACTACAGCTCTCCTACCACGGCTCCCCTCGCACGACAGACTGGCCATCGTCCGCCTGTGGGAAAGCCCAGGGTTGCGTCCAGTCGGGACGATTCCGACTCGGAGGACAACGACCTACCACCAGCTAAGACACGCAAGACTGGCAAGACTACCAAGGTAACAACTGCCAAGGAGAAACGTCAGTGCAATCCTACACATTTCTAAAGGGTGGGTTTTCCTTACTAACATAGTGTTTGGCTTCAGGTCGAGCAACCTTGGTTGCTGCCGAAGAGAATGCTGCCAGGCTTACAGCCCAGACCGAGAATGGAGGTGACTCAGCTGATGATGACTGGTTTGGAGCGAATAATGGGCATGGTAAACACTTACCTCTGTCCCTTGCTGGTGATGTTTGCTAACTTCGGTTTCTGCCGAGCAATACAGGCCGTCTCAACGCCGCCGACTTCGGGGATGCTTCCGACTACGATGAAGACCAAGGACCCGAGGCTATCCACCGCCCTCAGCTATTTAGAAGCCAAAACGCCGGTCAGTAAACTGCTTCTAAATGATACTTTCCTCAGCATCTGATTAAAATTGAAAGATGATGACGACTCCGATGGTGCGGCCGACGGTGCAGCTGGTCTTGACAACAACGATTCGGATGAGGACGACCCAGCCAATAGCCCACGCCGCCATGCCGCTAAAAAGGGAAAGTCTGCAGGAGTCAAGGTATTTCATTTGTTATTACGATTCTATATTTGATTTCACATCAGCGCTATCCTCCAGTTCAGCAATGCCACCGTAACGACCATTTCCAGCAAGCTCCCAGTAAAGAAGATCCCAACTAAGCTAAAGACTGCAAGGCAAGGCAGCGAAATATCTTCCGAAGGTCCGAGAAGTCCTGCCAAGACCGGAACAGCGCCGCCGTCCTCACCTCTGTCCAACGCCGCTTCACCACCGACGACTCCGCTCAAGTCCGTTGCCAATGCTCGCCGGCCAAGAATGTGCGACCAAACCCCATCAACCTTCGGATTACTCAAGGCTTCAGCTTCGGATACCCGCCTAGAACTCCTGGTTAAAGATGCTTTCCCCGAGCGTACAATATTTACTGAAACATGCAAAGCAACATTTCTGGCAGCTTGTGCCGACGTTCAAGCCACCGTTCACCAGAAACGGTTTCTCAAGTCAAATAGCTATCGAGGACTTATACTAACTATTGTAAGTGTGGTTTAATTTGATGAGCAGTTGTCTGATCTACGATGGTGGATTCCCTCTACTAGCTCCGCCAGAAGCTTTCGCAAGTACGTCAGGAGGTTCGCAACGCCGCACTCGCCAAAGCAGCCATCCACTATGGCATTAGCTCCTCAATGGATTCAGCTGAGATCATCGCTCTCGTTGAGGGTCTGAAGAGGAAGATCGCCTACGTCTTTGGTGACAGTGATCAGGTCTGTGCTCAACTCGTGCCGAAAATTGATTGCAACCTTGAACTCTAATGCGTGTTGCAGTACAAGCGGCCTTACGCGAATCCTATACTTCAAATCATGATCAACACCCTATTCTTTGAAGGCAAACGGAAGAGTGACGCTTTAGCTAATCCTACTCCATGGAATCCCATGCCGCTTCCGGTTATTGCGCTTATGGCGACAGCGGTACGTACCTGGCAACTTTGGTGTTCAAGTATTCTCACTGTGTCTTGTACCTAGGTCCACTCGGTTCTTGATGACTGGTCCACGGGCAAGAATGAAGCTGCCAAGAATAAGTTCAGTCATGATAAGTATGCGCCAATCTATCGTGATCACCTGGCCAACTTGGCCAAGTTCAAGGAGAAGGCCCCTGCAGCTCTTTCGAAGCTCCAGGTCTCCCTTTGGGAGAATGCTTGGTAAGTATGGCTCATTTCATGGAACTATCATTCGCTTACTTACTCCATCTTGGTCGCGTAGGTTGTCCTCCGGTTCGGCACTTCCAGATCAAGCTAATGTATATATCGATGACGACGTGTTTGCCGAGGCCGAAGCTGAAGCGTTAGCTTGATTATTGGAAGAGGTGGGTCTGTTTTAGCATCGTTTTCTCGAGTACTATGCTCACTTTTGCCACCCTCTATCGGCCCTCTTGCAAAGTGGCTACGTCCTAATATCCATTCTCATATTACTTTGGCTCACATCCCAATATACCGCCCTTTCTTTTATTCTGTTAATTTACTTTTTGCGAGCATCTTTTGTCTAAGCTCACGACCTGGTTTATTATTTGTGAGAATATACTCCACTTTTCCAATAGATGATCTGCGATTATCACCATCGCACGGAATGGTCACTCGCTGCACAGTGATCGCTTCGTCTACACCGCAAATGCATTGTACAGTTGAACGAGTAGTGATAACTATGGAGTACAATCATAGCGCTGGCATTGTGATATGATAGACCTCTTATAGTCGCTGTGGCGACTATGATGTCTAGCAATTATGGGTGCGGGATATTTTAGCTATCAAATAGGGGGGGTTACTATGATGCTATTAAGGCTATATTGTCATGCTAGAGCTACAGAGTAAGGTCGGATTTCCGTGATGCGCCATCCAGAGAATATGCGACGCATATGATCCGGTTTCCAGTTGAGATCGATAAAACTGTTTCCTCCCATGAAGATGGTTTCCCCAAAAGGACACAGTCCACTGCCGCGGAGGAAGCGTATTGTGATGTTAGACCACAGGGTGGGGCGAATAAGAGCGCTGTGGTGAGAATGTGGCCACTGCTCTTCTTGATACCGTATCCAAATTGGAGAACCACGCGTTGGATGTCCTTGAGGAGGTCAAGCGTTTGCCGATTAGGTACGGAAACTCTCTGGAAGAACACTAGTCAGGTCAAATCATCACAGTATTTGGGTGAAATTACCTTGTACCAGTCTTCCACAGCTCGGAGTGATGTGACGCCAGAATCTACTTTTCCAAGCAGGCTAAGACTTTCGACCCAGACCAGAAGTTTCGTGTTGCAAAATACATTTACGAGCTCTATAAGTTCCTTGTCATCACAACCCGCCCGGAGCAGATGAGATGCGAAGTGCTCGCAGCAGTATCCAAGATGCGGTGAAACTGCTCTTCTCAAACGACTGTGGAGGTCCGGGATCTCAGCGTTGGACAACCATGGGTTCCCTGTTCCAAGGGGATCTTTATGAAGTAGATTAAGCATTGCGTTGAGGCAGGATTTTGCAAGACGAGCGTGGCTTTCGGGCTGGATTGAAAGCCGGGAATCGAGGCACCGTTCGGGATTGTTCAGATAGTCATAGAATGACGGGTGGGACAGCCTGATGGCATCCCCTAGGTCGTCGGGCACAATGATTATGGAGTGAAGGTGTCGAATTGCAACCCGAACTACTCCAGGTTCAAGAGAGAGAAGGAGTTCCAACGGGCCAGAAGGGAGAGGGTCCTGAAGTAGTACAATGGTTTCTAGCACAACTCGAAAAAGATGTTGCATCTCATCCGAGCCCTCTTCGTCGTCCACCTCCTGCAAAAGTGCGTATTGCAACACTTGTGTGTACAATGTATCCACTTCCTTGTACTTGGTCGTTCCTTTAGACATCCCCTCCTTCAGCAAGAGCGTAAGCCTCGATTGAGGGTCCCTTCGCTTGCCACTCTCGATAAATTTAATCGCAGTGGAAGCGAAAATGAATAGACTGCCCGAACGTTCGACCAATCTTCGTATTTCCAACTCCGTTGGCCAAGGAGTGGGGATTCCGTGGGCCTCCGCGATATTATTGAGGCGTCGGCGAAGGAAGAGTTCGATGTCTGCCTGAACGACCGAATCCTCAATGTCGTGGAGCGCGTAAGAGTGGGAGAGATTTCGTAGAATGGATGAACGAAATTTCTCCCGGATATGCAATTCGGGTCGACTGGTGATGAGGATTTTTAGAGGAACGGGGATCTTACGAACCTCGCCTGCTAATTGCACAAGAATTTCCTCGGCACTCGACTCTGGGCTACATTCGTCAAGAGCATCTATGACAATTAAGACTGCTCCGTTGACGCTCTTCCACTCCGTGAGTGGCTCTGCCAGAAGCTTTTTGAATTGCGTCTCCATTCGTGCAAGCCCGATATCCGGATCTCGCTCTAAAGACCGGATAATAATCCTCTTAAGGTCCGAGTTGAAGACCGCGAGTTGATATGCAATTGAAGGGTATAAGAGCATAGGGTTTCTTCGATCAGTTTCGTACCGAGAGAAAAAGAAACTGGCACCGAGTTTATTCTGTAGATCGGCTTCCTCTGCAATGGTGTGCGCGATAGTGGACTTCCCGATGCCAGCGAGTCCACATAACCAAAAGATAGGAGGAATGAATGAACTTTCGTCTCCGATCCAATCGTATATTGCTTTGAGAGTATTCTGTCGTGTGCCCTCGAAACAACCGCGAGCGTCGTTCCGCGAGTGTGAATTGTAACGTGCCTGTGCACGTGGCAGAAGTTGTAGCTGGTTGTTCCGTGCGTCCTCAAGTCAGACAAACGTGCGCCCAGAGCAATGTTGATGGAACATACCAAGGCAGCAGTTTCGGTGCGGGAAAGTTCGTCCGAAACCTGAGCCAAGCCCTGAGAAAAATGCTGCGTCGCCCGCTCCGTCGCTGAGATTGTCAAAGTAGCAACTCGATCCAATTCTTTTCTCGTATCATTTTGCGCGTCTGCCATTAATACTCCCAACTGATTCGCTCCCGCGGAGATTGTTGCAGAGAGCAGGTCTCGGGTCTCCTGAACGACAAGCTTCGTTTCACTGATTCCTAGATCCGTCTTCGCAAACCCTTGGTGAATTTCAAGCTCGATTACAATTGATCCCTTGAGCTAATGGTTGGTCAGTGCGAGAAAAGGTAAGTCCTTGCTGAGTCCTTAGCGACCGACCTGAAAATTCTGGATCACGTTGTGTAGCTTTTGGTTTAATCGACTGAGAACTCCAGCGCCCTCTTGGTTCATGAAAAGCTTTTTATAGCGAGGACGTGAAAGGAGGTTCTCTGCATCGGTGCAAAGGGATTCCAGATCTCTGCAATACAGTTGGCGCGTGACAGACTGTCCCCTTATCAAATTGACTCACCTGCCAAGTTCCTCAAGACGTTGCCGTAGATCAGGATGCATGTCACGAGGTGCGCCGAGCCGCGCAGCTTGGAGAGGAGTTGCTATCGTATGATTGAATTGCATTAAGGTCTCCACTAGTGATCTCAGGTCGTCGTCATTATCCTTCACATTCTAAAAGTCTCCACGTCAGCCAGTGTGACGGAAAGACAGGAGAAGTAGAAATGCCTTGATTGATGTTATCACCGATAGCAAGTCGCCGATGGCTGCCTCTAGGCCCGGGACCCCAAGGCCGGTTACACCACTTTTAGCGACTGTAAGGATTGCCTTTATGGCTGCGAGTGGGTCGACTTCTGTTATCTCTTTGGAATCGCGGTTAATCTTGGACGAACTGCTTGAGCGAGAGGACGTAAAGTTCCAGGGCATGTTCTACAGATATGGGTGCCAGTGGCAAGCGGAATATGCACTCCTCCAAACGTTGGAGCTATCACTGGGTGACTTGCCTGGGCGGTGGTCAGTAGATTACGCAAACGGTGATGGCACGTTTCGGGCCGTTGGGTGAAGGGAGCCACGAGGGACCTGTGTCGCGGACCGCGGACCGACGTGCGGAAGTTGGGAAGGAGGGTTTCACGGCCCGTTTCGCCTTTTCACCCCAGCCGCCGTGACACACACAGATCGTTCTATTAATGTGGCTAAAACAGTGATATCAAAATGCCTCGCCCTAAAGGATGCAAATGAAATTTCCCTCAGAGAGGCGCTTCCCGATCGGGTGGTGTGATGACTAAGCAGACCGGCTGACCCGGTGAAGGGATCCAGGCCTTTTGTCCGTGTGACCCCGTCATCCCAAGGGCTTGGACATGCTCTGCCACAGACAACATCGCTTATGCTTGTCGGATCAACAGACATTTAGCGATCCAGCTGGGAATAGACAAAGGGGGCGCAGGGCCGCCCATAGGACCTCGATGGAGAGAGAGTTCAGGAATAATCACTACCCCCCAATATTGCGGACATACATCTATCAGCTAAATTTGCCCAGTACTTTCTCAGAGGAGGTAGTCAATTCCGGGATATAGAAGTTGGGGATGATGACAAAACGTGTTTGTCCCCTTTGTTTGTCCCTGCTCCAAAACGCCGACCTCCCGCAGCCCCTCTCGTAGAACACTCAATCCTTCGATCCGCCCTCCTCGTTTTGTAACCCATTTGTACAGTGTTGCGCCAACCCCACCGCACTGTAGCATACCCCACAGCTTCCACTTCTACCTAGTACCGTGTTACCTCAAAAAATGACCGTCGAAGATCCTACACATGAGGCAGTCTCCACCGACGTAGACATTGAGAGCGACAAGGCAGCAGAGGAATTGCTGGACGAAACCACAGAACCAGCTTTTATACCACCTCCGGGTAAGCTTGAACGCGTCTCACTACTTCAACGGCTGCTGAAAACCCCCTTCTGCGACAGTACCAAGAGCGCTCAGAATACCCGAAGTCCTCCTAGAAATATTTGTCGCCTCGACCGACTCGACACGGGCTGCCGCTGCTCGTGTCTGTCGCTCATGGAGCACTCTCGCTCTCGATGTGCTATGGAGGGACATGGAGTCTCCAATTCCGCTCCTGCAGGTCCTCTCACCTCTTCAACCAAAACAGACCCCTGAACAGGATGGAGAGACCTATGAGGACTGGGTACGTGTTTTTGCTTCCCTTTCATTGATGCTTATCCCTTACGCATTGGTATGTGGACCTTAATACCGGAAACGTACTATTTTGGTTGGGCTGTAGGATTTCGCAAACGGCTTGTTTGACGTGGACTGGACGCGTTTTCACTCCTACGCCACACGCATCCGCACGCTCGTCTACCGACTCAACGATCCCGCCATCGGAAGCAAGAACAATTGCCTTTCACCTCGAGCCCTGGAACGAGTCGCGCTGCTATACCCTCAAGGTCGATGCTTGGTGCCAAACATCCAGGAGCTTAGGTGTCACGTGACCTGGGACGAAGCCGTACAAACCATTCCGGCGTTCGTCGGCCCGAATTTGAAGACCCTCGCGATGTCGTTTTGCACCGGTATGCCGGGAAGGTGCTTAAAGGGCCTATTCCAGGCCTTGGTCTCTCGAACGGCGATGCTGGATCACTTCCACTTGTCGACCGACTGTCCCGTCGTGGAGTTTGAAGGAGCGCTGGCGAAGTGGTTCGAGTCCACTCCGCTCTTGACAGAAGCCGAGTTGCCGCGATATTACCAGACGGAAGCGATCGTAGAGACATTGGGACGGCTTGAAAGCCTTCGCAGTTTGGCGACGGTTTGGGATAATCATCTGCCGTACGATGCGCACGGGGTTCACTTCCAACTCTCCCAAGACTCGTTCCCGAGCTTAACCAACCTGGACATCGAAGGACATTTAGACTACGCCCTGGCCACACTCCAAACTTCGCCTCAACTTAGCCGGATCAAGTGCATCTGCTTGACCAGCTACCGTGCCCCAACATCGGAGGAAGTGCTCAACCTTACGACTGCGCTGGCGTTGGCTTGCCCCGTGTTGGACGTGGTGTGGTTGAACCTCGCCTCGGAAGACGATACGACCACGACTGAACCTTTGGCGTTCGAGGTGTTCCGGCCGTTGTTGGAGTGCCATCAAGTCACAGAGTTCGTGGTGGGCCATGACATGCCCCTCTTACTCGAAGAGAGTGACGTGGACGAGATGGCAGAAAAGTGGCCGGAACTCAAAGTCCTCCTCTTGACCCGGGACCCAAACCACCCCCCCGACAATCTCACTTCGGAATACGGCCTTGATCTCTCCATCCTCGCACACATGGCTCAGAAACTCCGCAACTTGACCAACTTGGGTCTTTTCCTCGATGTTGAGCGGTTCACCGACTTTGAGGGCAACTTGGATCCACCACACCAATTCGAAAAATTAATCGTATTGGACGTCGGGTGTTCGCCAATACCCGTACACGCGGTTTCCCCGGTGGGATTATACTTGGGCAGTTTGATCGTCTCACCCGATGCGTGGATACAGTGCAGCATGGAGCCGTGGTTTAGAGGGACGAGAGGCGACCCCAAGTTTACGGAGAATTGGGGGAGGTGGTATAATGCGTATACCTTGATGAATATGGTGACGCGCTCGAAAGTCGTCAGCGCCAAGATGACGGGGATGCTCAGGCAGAGGCATCAAATTGAATCGCTGAACAGGTGAGCCTCTTCCCTGGTGCTTCGCTCCTTTGATGTTGATGGTGTTTCGTGTATGATAGGGGCGGTTCCGCCTCTCATAGTGAATCAATACCGACGCCGCCTCTAAAGTAGTCAGCTCTCTTTCGTCAATGGACGACATAGCGACCTCTCTCATCGTATCGGGTTTCCCGTATAAATCATCTCCCTCCCATCCCTGAGGATCGACCTTCAATTGTAGAGTATTGTTTAGGTTGTTTATAATGACGTAATCTCCTTTATTACCTCAGCGCGATTCCCGGAGCCATCGACGGAGTATGCCAGACTGGCGCGGAGGAAGGTGGGCAGTTTAGGTTGAGATTCAGGCACACCAGCGTTCAGCCATCGATGTAAACAAAGTCGCAATGAGCGCTCACACCCCAACGAATCCGTGGCGAGCAACACACACACACATTCAGATATCATGCGTATGGTGTAGCATTTGGGGAAATGCGGGCAGAGAGGCAATATAATTGAAGAAGTGAATAAGAGTGCGTCCGCGCGGTGTGAGGGATGCTAAGAGTCCAGATAGAGTGATCCGAAATGACTGCCACCCCCCACTTTGCCGACACACGTCGATCTTTAATCTCCATATTTGGTACTAAGAAGAGAGGGATAATTATGAAGGCATTCAATTGCGGGATAAAGAGCTCCACGACGATGACGAGACATGTTTACACCCGTTGTTTGCCCCTCTCCAGGACGTCGACGTCCACTCGTAGAACACTCAATCCTTCGATCCGGTCTCCACGCTTTAGATCTCACGTGTACCGTATCATACCAACTTCACTGCTGTGTAGGATACCTCTCAGCGTCCAACTCATCCTAGGACCGTGTTCTCACAAAAAAATGACCGCCGATGATCCGACACATGAGGCGGCCTCCGTCAACGTAGACATCGAGTGCGGCGACGCAGCAAAGTGAGTGTTTAACGAAACCGCACAATAAACTTTTATACCTCCTCCGGGTAAGCTTCAACGCGTTTCTCCACTTTCACGGTTGCTGAAAACCCGAGTACTGTTCGAAATTCGCCTCTACCAACTCGACACGGCTTACTGCTCCTTGCCTCTATCACTCATGGAGGACTCTTGCTCTAGACGTGCTATCGAAGGACATGGGCTCCCCAGTCCCGCTTTTGCAAGTCCTTTCACCGCTTCAGTCAAAACAAATGGGGTGGAGAGACGTAAAAGGACAGGGTACGTGTTCTTCGCACATGTTTAGTTTTTATGTTTGGGTACCTGACCCTACTCTCGGACATGTCCATTTTCAGTTTCTCGAGATCATAGGATCTCGCAAACGACCTGTTTGACGTGGACTGGACGCTTTTCCTATCGTGCGCCACGCGCCTCCAGACCTCGTTCACCGAATCACGACCCTGCCATCAGAAGCAAGAACAATTGCCTCTCACCTCCCACCTTGGAACAATTGGCGTTGCTGTACCCACACGGTCGATGCTAGACTACCACACATACACTCCAGGCGGACCGCAAACATGAATGTTTATTTTTTATTGAGACTTGATTCTGTGGAATGTCGGAAACGTATGTACTATTTTACGAGGGAGTCGAGATTGAACAACAGGCTACGGGCTGTGAAAGGTTCCTGAACCAGAGCATGGAGGCCGGGGGCCAAACGAAGAAAGGGGTTTACATGAACATGGTGCTCAATCTAGGCAGACCTGAGGATAGAATTAAAGAAGAAGGTACTCGTCGAGACATATTGGCTAACTGAGCAATCGCTGAAAAAGACGGACTCAGGTATAAGCGGGTGACCTCGATGAAGTGGTCAATGAATACTCACTTGATCTACACCCGTTAGTATCGCCAGACGATGTGATTCACGAACCCCGAAGGTGCTCCTAGGAGGCGGCATCGACCTTGCTCGTAGGCCACTGTGTTCGGTTGTAAATCTTGAGGGCATCCACGCAATATGCCCTCAATCCAGCGAGCCTCCCTTGCTGGAGGCATGCTCCCATCAAACACCCCAGGGCCATCATTTCTCCATCGTGGTCAGAAATATCAGCCGAAGTGCTACGTGCTTGAGTGAAACGCTTTGCCGCCAGGTCCAGTCGTCCCTGAACAGCGTACAAGGTCCCAAGGCTACGTAACGCGGATGCTTTGCCACGCTCATCACCTGCGCGGGAGAATGCGTCCAGGGCAAGGGAATACGACTCCTTGGCTTGGTCGCAGTTGCTTTGAATGAGGGAGGTTTTTGCCTGGTCATGGAAAGCGACTCCGCGGCGGATTTCACCAGCCGTTTGCTCGGATGCAGCAGCTCCGGTTTGGAGTGGCGCCGCCAGCATCGCGCTGTACCTGGATTGACAATCAAAGAATTCTGCCAAAGACGACAAAGCGGGCTCCTGAAGCCTATCGTCCTCGAGCCGGACCCCAATGGTAAGAGCTTCAGTGAGAGATTCCTCTGCCTGGAGATGGTTGTCCCGAACTCGGTAGACTTGAGCGAGAACAAGTAGAGTTTGTGCTAGACTAAAGCTTGAGCCTTCGTGACGGCATGCCAAAAGAGCTTGGCATAACGATGATTGTGCTTCCTCGTATTGTTGTCGCTCGATGAAAAGCAGTCCCAGGCTTAGAAGGGAGTTCCCCGTTCCCAGAGCATCGCCGATGATGGAATACATGTCACGTGCTTCTCTGAAAGCCTTCTCCGCCTCCTGGTTTTTCGACTGAGCACGATAGATCTCTCCCAGGCCGAGCAACGCGTTCGCCGCACCGAGGTCATCGCCGATGCGAGAGTGAATCTCATGCGCTTCTCTCAAAGCCTTCTCCGCCTCCTGGTACTTCGACTGAGCACGATAGACCTCTCCCAGACCGTCCAACGCGTTCGCCGCACCGAGGGCATTGCCGATGCGAGAGTGAATCTCGTGCGCTTCTCTCAAAGCCTTCTCCGCCTCCTGGTTCT
>KN823227.1:38547-61211 GCA_000827465.1 Tulasnella calospora MUT 4182
CATCAACACCCCATACCTCAAGTGTTTGTACTTCGGCCAACATCTTACCGGTCCCCAGTACACGTGGTTCGACAATCACCACCGCGCTTACCAACAGAATCAAACGGATGCCGTCAACCTCTTCAGCGACTACTCCGTATTTTGTCAAGAGTTTCTCAATCGCTGGGCTGACCCAGACCCCCGCCACCTTCGCTCTTGGTTCTCATACCTAGAAGCTTGACCTCTATATCACCTCGTTGGGCCACTACAATGTCATACTCGGCCTCCCTTGGATTAAGAAGCACAACCCTCTCATCGACTGGTGTGCTGGTACCCTATCTTTCGCTCACTGCTCCTGCGGCATCAAAACGCCAACGTTTCATCACGTCCACTCGGTCGGGCTCGGCACTCCACGACTGATCCCTTCTATCCTTTCTCGTCTGAACCCGATCGTCGTGTCCTCTCCTATTCGAGAATACCTCCTCCCCGCCCCACCACAACAAGACCCAGATGTATCAACTATTCTCTGTGCCGGCAAAACCAACCCCAACGACCCATATGCCTTCCTTCGCGACAACCCAAGAATGTGGCTTGGCCCTCGAGCAACCACTGTCGTCGAAGAAATCCCACTTTCCTTGTCGTCAACTGAATTCTCACCTACCGAACCTCTCCCGAACGACGATGACGAAACCCCGCCAGACCTCTCTCGCATTCCCCAGATGTTTCACTCCTTTGCCGATGTCTTTTCCAAGGCTAAGGCTGACAAGCTACCCCCACATCGCCCTTTCGACATGGAAATCGACCTACTATCCGGGAAGACTCCACCATTCGGCCCTATATACTCGCTTACACAACCCGAACAAGAAGAACTACAACGGGACATTACAGAGAACCTCCAAAAAGGGTTTATTCGCCCGTCAAAGTTCCCTGCCACTGCCCCGGTACTTTTGGTCAAGAAGAAGAACGGCAAGCTCCGCCTCTGCGTCGACTACAGTGTGGGACGGAGATTCATGTCAACCCTCATTTTTACGAATTTTGCCCTCAAATTCAAATCCTACTAAGTAAATATACCCTATTCTGAATCAAAAACGCCAAATCCCGTTGAAGGGTGCGATTACGTAATCACATGGCCAAATTGCTTTGCTGTCAACGATTTTCTACCTCGCCAGGTCTTTCCCTTTTGCAAACTCCTTGGCATCCCGCTCCTTCATCTTCTCTTCTGCTTCGATTAGATCCTTTTTGGTAATTGCTCTGTGTGACTTGTATTGCTTGATGGCATACTCTGCTAGCAGGCCAGTCGCTCCTTCCCGATATGCACTCATGTAGCGATAGACTCGCCGAAAGAATTTCCGGATTGTCGTCAGTGGGCAAGCATCGAGAGCCTCGTGCACCAGCTTGAGTGCGGTGCGGAAGTCGCTGTTAGACCTTTCCCTGAAATAGCGTTTGGCCCATCCCCAATACATCTCAATGGGGTTAAGCTCCAGATGGAACTTCAGGAGGAAGAGGCACACATGACCTGCTTCCTCAATAACCTTTCAATTAGATGTAAGTCACCGGGGAGGCCTGAGAGTCCGGGAGGACCTGAATTACCTTTTGGAGAAGCGACTTCTCATTCTTGAAATCATCTTGAAGTGATAAGATCCGTTGCATGCAACAATCCTTTGGGCGAGTTGCCTCCTCTTCCTCTGTATCATCGAGTTTGTCAGAAATGGTAGGACCCTAGTTTACGTAATCAGACGTGGCCAAATTCGGCCGACACCAAGGACTGAACACGCCATTTAAGAAAGCCCTCCAGTCAATTGTTAAAGTATTCAAAAAGAAGCTATATACACAAACTCCGAGAGAAAATCGCCAAGAATTGGAGGAGCTTTAGGCAATACAAAGTGACACGTGGGATTTGTCGTGAATCTCCGTCCCACACTGTACCGCGGCCTAAACACCGTTACGATCAAGAACCGCTACCCCATCCCACTCATCCATGACCTTCTCGATCGAGTTCAAGGCTGCAAGTACTTTTCAAAGATCGACCTGCAATCCGCGTTCAACCTCCTTCGCATCAAACCCGGCCACGAATGGAAGACCGCATTCCGTACAAGACTCGGCCTATTCGAATACCTCGTCATGCCCTTTGGCCTCAGCAATGCACCTTCGGCTTTTCAAGCTCTAGTTAACAACTTTCTCAAAGATCTAATAGACGTCTGCGTCGTCGTCTACCTAGACGACATCCTTATATTCTCCAAGACTCGAGAAGAACACGAACGGATTATCGCCGACATCCTTCAACGTCTACAGGATGCCAACCTCTTCGCCAGCACCAACAAATGCGAATTCTTCAAAGATTCAATCGAATTCCTGGGTTTCATCATTTCAAAAGACGGTCTCTCTATGGACAAAACCAAGATCAAAACTATTACAGACTGGCCGACCCCCACTTCCCTCTCGCAAGTCCAATCGTTTCTCGGTTTCACGAACTTTTACCGCCGATTCATCGACAAGTTCTCGGAGCTTGCGTCCCTCTTACTCGACTCACCAAGAAGAATGTCACTTGGAACTGGGACTCCGATTGCCAACTCGCATTTGATAACCTCAAACGGGCTTTCACTTCAGCACCTATTCTCCAACATTTTGATCCCTCCCTACCCTGCACCCTCACCACAGACGCCTCCGACTTCGCCATCGCCGCGATCCTCGGACAACCCGATTCCGAAGGTGCTCTCCACCCCGTCGCTTACTACTCCAGGAAGCTCCTCCCGGCCGAATCCAAGTACGAAATCCACAACAAGGAGCTACTAGGAATCGTCGCTGCTATGAAGGAGTGGAGATCCTGGCTTTGCGGCGCTCACCACACCGTCCAAGTCCGATCCGATCACAAGAATCTTGAATATTTCATGCAATCCCGACCGCTCAACGATTGACAATCGCGGTGGTCCATGCTCCTGTCAGAATACGACTTCATCCTAGTCCATAAACCGGGATGCAAGAACATGGCCGACGCCCCTTCTCAACGACCCAACTATGCATTTTCACCCAATGACAAACACCTACCCCGACCGCCTCTCCTCAACTCTCACCACCTCCGATTCATCGCTCCCACTGACGACGCAACCCGCATCTCATAACCCATATAGTAAAAGATATGGCCGACTTACCTTGATGACCGATTGCTTACATGATCCGCTGGCCTGACAACGATCCCCCTTTGTTTTGTCCTTGCGACTTTTTGGGCCGGTTTATGCTGCTGGGTGAGTCTTTTCTTGCTCCATCGGCTTTTGTGCTAGGTCCTTTCCCATACTAGCGGTCCGCTTCCCTGTGCAGCCGGTCCGCTCTCCTGCGTCATATGCTTACATCATCTCCCACGAACATAAATGACGTCAACGCTTGACCGTTTACCGCTCACTTATCTGCTTTTTGATGGACTTTTGCGTCATCATTTGACGTGACTCCGCCTTGCCATCCGGTATGCAAGAGCATTAACTCACCTTCGGATTTAAACACTGCACAGGGTTTCCCAGTGCCCTTTACCCCTCTCTTTCGCTCAACCTACGCCTCGCGCTCTCGCTTTTTCTTTGTGTGTAGATTGTGCTTTTCTTATCGTCATCCGCTTTGGCCTTTTGATCGGTGCACCTTGCACAAGCAGGCTCTTCCGCTTTACCTCACCCTTTTGCACTCAATTCATGACACGGTGCTCCACCCCTTACCTGCCGGCTCCTCCCTCTCACCCATCGTCTGCCTGCACACTCTGACTCTCAACTCAATGTGTTGTGCGATGCTTTCCGCACACTGCTTTGATCTGTGTACTCTTCCTGTGTGTTCGTTCCCCTATCTTTATGCTCACTCACCAATGCTCTGCGCTTTGCCCCCATGAAGGGCTTTATATGCCCTGTGATTTCTGTGTATGTAGAGGCTCCATATTGCATAATCCCCTTCTCTCCGCGCAGTAGAACCAGCCGGCCTCCGACAGGGTGGTCCGGATTTTCGGAGGGATTCCGAGACGGCGCGACCGTGAACCCTCCCAAAAGTAGGCGAGACGGCGGTCCAGGTCTCAAACGAACTCGACGTGAAACTCCGACTTTACGGACACCGTACCCGGGAGGGTGTGTATTTAATTGGGTGCAGACTATTTCGCGAGAATGATAACACGTAGGTTGCGCACTCTAGCATCTCTTTGCGTCGAACGGATGCGTCTTGGCTCCACCGTCCTCCCGGTGTGAATTGGCGGGGTCTATAAGAAGGGAAGGCGGGAATACGACAGGATCCTAAGCGCATGTGAATTGCGCTCCCCTTTGGGAAGCAGCGCCAAGAAGATATCGGACCCGCCTCAGGGGAACCCCACCCAACCGGAACCCCGAGAAGGTATCGGACCCGCCTCACGGGAACTCCATTCAACTTGCACAACAGAAAAAACAATCAATTATCTAGATGTAATTAAAATTATAAAGTTCATTGGTTAAGGGGCTATCTGGACCGAGTGACCGTGTAGAGCATCCGGTAGGTATAGGGGGCCCGCCGTTTGACGGGGGGGGGGGGGAGGGGGACGTTGCACCAAGCCACCTAGAAACGACCGTCTAAGGGTTTAACATGTAATCCAACAGTCGATCCCTTCGAATACGTGCGTTGGGGGGGGGGGTTCTCAGAGCGCGGGCCCATGGAGCATTTTCCCGGGGAGCTCTGGCCTCACCCGCTCAAAACGTCCAGTAAAGAACAGCAACCTCCAGTAATGCAGCGGTAATGCCACAAGCCACCTAAGCGTGACTGCTCAGGTAGTTAGTAAATCCATAGACCCTTGACAGGCCTGAATCCGCGGGTTGGAGGAAAATACCAAGGGGGGGGGGGGACCTCACGGAGCCCTTTACCGGAGTTTTCCCAGATCGGCCGCGTAGAACATCCCGCATGCGCACAGGAGGGGGACGCCGACCTCCAGTACTGTAGCGACCTCGCGCCAACCTGAAGAGGACTGCATTTGATTCGTTTCTCAACTGTTGAATCATCTGAGTCTGGGGGTTGAACCGGAATGCCAAAGGGAATGACCTCCCGGAGCCCTTTGCCGGGGGGAGAGCTTCCATAAGCAGTCCCCTGTCTTCATCCCGGAACCAGTGTGAAGCGCCCAAGAGTCCACACACTGGTTCTGCCAAGTCGTTCAGTGCGTAAAAGCCTGCGCAACAAATGCGCATGGGTCCCTCTCAGTTGGTCGAGAGTAATATTCATCTATGGTCCGAACTGCCGGGAGACGTCATGGTCCGAATTGCCGGGAAACAGCCTTCTCTCCGCCAAAACGGTCCTCTGCAGATGCGGCATTGGCGCAGTCGTTGCCTTTCTGGATTACGCCCCCACTTTCTCTCTCAATTTGTAAAATGGTTTGGAGAGGAAGAGCAATTAACATGGACTACTGTATGAATGGGATTCGGTTATGTCACCTGAACAAGGGGCATGAACCTCATGCGCATTGCCCCAATAGACCTGAAGTCGATCCCAGGGGCAACTCCCAGCCCCAGCTCCACGATGGCACCCAGGTTTCATACCCCTTACAGAAATAGAGAGAGAATAAAGGCACGAAAACTTTCAAATGCTAACTAGAAGGTCGTTTTCATTTTAAGTTGAATCGAGCAACCGGATATCCCCGCCAAATCGAGCCGGGGGTCCGAGGGACACGCCTAGTTCGGTAGTGCTGCGCAAACTCCCCGAACACCTTCCAAATTCTGCCAAATGAACTTATTTTTCCATTAGTAGATGCCTCTGACAGATAAACACCTCCTTTGGACCAAACAGAGCAAGGATGCCCGGCAAAGTCAACCGCGCTCCCAGACACCCCCTGGACTCCTGGGAAAATAGACCGACTTTTGGCCCCAAAATTCTGGATCTCCGATAAAACGCGCATGATAAATAGATTCGACGGGATATAAGAACAAAACGTGAGGACTACGACTGGAATGCCAAAAAAAAAATACGACAGCTGGGCCCTTGGTCTGGAGGAAGTAAAAAAACCGGAGAGGGCAGAGAGGCAAGACCGAAGCACGAGAGGAGCCCCATAGAAAACAACCGCGTACAGGCGTCCGAGGGATTTAACAACTATGCAGCTAGCTTCGCCGCTTTCCTGGCCGCCGCCTCTGCTGCTTTCTCCTTCTTCGTCAACTTTTGCGGGCTGCCGGACGCCTCTGAGGCCTTGACTTGAGCCTTCACTTTTGTACGCGCGGCCTTCGGTTGCTTGGACGTAGATGCTTTGGGACCGTTGGGCTGTGGTGGATCCCCTTCTTGACTCTTTGAAGGAACAGCTGGCGTTTTACTGGCATAGACGTTCTTGAGATATGCCGTTCGGCGGGGCCTCTCCTCTGGCCGCTCTCCTTTCAGCGAGGCTTCTGACTGACCTTCCTGCATCGACGCTTCTGCTTGCCGAAGGCGGCGACGTGGATTCTCTGCCGCTCCAACTGAAGGAGGAGCGGTCCGTCTGGCGCCCACTATGACCCTCCGCTTCGCCTTTCCAATCTTTGAGCCCACCACCACCGTAGGTATTTCGCTCTCCTCCTCGCTACCAGGTAGCTCTGCGGACTCACCCTCCTCCTCTTCGGCAATCGGAGCAAGGCCACGGGCATTCTCCAGATCAGCCCGTTCGCCCTTGTGCTCGTCAACTATTGGAGGGCTAGCAGAAGCTACTGACGGCGCCCGAGATTGGACAGGATGTTGGGCACTCGTCGCAGCTTCCTCTTCTGCAGCTGCGGCAGCAGGAGTCGAGTTATCCTCGGCCTGAGGGCCGCGTTCGCTCGCCCACACCGTGACCCAGGACCGAACCACCCTACGCCTCCGGACCTCATCTTCGGACTCCACTGCAGCTTTCTTTGGTCCCAATTCTGTGCCAACAGCCCCTGATTAACAGATTAAGTAAGCCCTTAAAAGCGTATCAGAACACCTAGACAACCTACCCTCAATCACTTGCTTTAGGTCCCTACATCTCACGCTGAAGATTTCTACGAGCGACTCAAACCCGTTACCTGAAGAGATCTTCAAGCGTCCTGAGTCCTCTGGCTCTTGAGAAAGTTGGATGGCGCAGATGAAGATCGTAAGAAGAATGGAGCAGCGGTCGATGAAGGATAGCCGAGCCCACGGGATCTCGGGCAGCTTATTAAAAAGAGATTCGGAGGGAATAAACTGCTTGACTCCTACTGTGAACACAACCGGTACGCCATTCCCAACAGGTGACCACCAAGCGGGCTGGGCCACCAAGTGCTCGATGACGCTCTTAACCGAAGGCGCGACGACAGCGTCAATCCCCCGAAACAGGAATAACTGATAATAAAACGCTGTTAGAAGCTTTTAATTATGAAATTAAGTCACATCACGTACATCCTGGCGTTTCTGGGATAAAGCGCTTGCTAGACCGCTCATCGCAGCTTTCCATAGCTGCCCGACCGAAAACCACATCTCCCATCGCGCACTACACTTCTCCTGCTCTTCGCGACACCACCTCCCTGCAGCATCTCCTAGATACTCTTGCATATAGCGCAAGGCAGCAACGCTAGCCAGGACTAAGACAAAGCGATCTAGTAAGGCAGCGACTCGTTTGGCCACAGGGCCCCTAGCGGCCTCATCGCACATGAAGGCGGTCTCCTTGACATATAAAGCTAACCTTAGAACCGTAAAGAATTCGATCTCAGCGTAACGGATCGTCGTGTCATCCGCCGTTAACGCGTCGATGAAGGACTCTAGGGCTTCTTCGAGGACTCCAAAGAACGCCTGGATGCCTTCGGCCTTGAGTAGCATGTTAGATTCAAATAATTTGCAGGAAGGAAGCGGTGCTTGAACGTCTAGTATGCCTTCGACGACTTGACGTAGGTGATGGTGAGGATGGAGAGCGTCAAGGTTGCAGGTAGGAGAGACCCGAACCAAGGGAACATCAGGCTAACAAGAGGCAACGTCAACAAACGGAGCAATGACCTGCAACGGAGCACCTACTCTATGTGGATCTCCTTGCTGCATGGCAAGGAAAATTTGCGTAATTGAAATGGCGGACGTAAGCGCCGAGGGCAGAGAGAGGTCCAATTTTGGAGAGGCTAGATCATAAGAAATATCGCATTGAGATAGGTTAAGGAAGGAGACCTTGCTTCCCCATATGCTCAATAAAGGTTTGACCTAAGAAAATGACAACGTAAGCGCCAGCATAGGGTCGGCAATTGGGAAGAAACTCGTCGCACCTGCAGCCATCCAGGACTTCCTGAAGCCGATGCTTCCCCGGTAAACATGCGGGGATGTCCAAGACGAAGCTCCGTGAATGGTTGGGTGAGAGCTGGTGAGTGCGATCGGTTCCCGGGTAGTCCTCCCGGGAACGATTTGACGACGGCCGTCACCTTACTGGAGGATTTCAGGGGCGACGTTTCAGGTGCGAGGTCAACCGCTGCTGGATACCCGCCTGTTGGTTTCGGAGAGGGTTTGAGGGTTGCATTCCCGGCAGCTTTTGGCGATGGCTTGTCTAGGGTAGAGTGGACCCCTGTTCTGCTGCCGGACGCTTCTCCCGGCGATGGATCGGGGACGAACGTCTCCCCGGAAGCCTGCAGGGCTGGGTCGTTGAGGCGCGGACTCGTCGATGTGACCATAGAAACCGTTTGAGGCCCTTCGAGCAACCTTGTTGCGGGAGCAATTTCAGCACAGGGCGCATTGACGGATGCTGACAGAGCTTCCTCTGGGGGGCAAGGGCTGACTTTTGAGACCTCAACGTGGGGTTGATCTTCAGGGAGGGCGATGCCTTGGCGATCCTTATCAGGTGCGGCGGGAGGATCGTCATGAAGGGGAGGAAGGCTGCCGGAGCTAGAGACGTCCGCTTGAGTCAATTCAGCAGAATTTTCTTGAGGCTCAGGAGAGAGTATGCGGAGCGGCTTAGGGCGAGGGCGCAAAGCGCTCGTTCCTACCTGCCCAGACTTCTTGCCTCTGCTGTTCGCCTCTGGCCGGCTATCTGACTCCTCACTCCCAGATTCAGCAACGTTGCTGCCATTCCGATCCGTGGAGGGCTTTGCCGGAGTCCCGTTCGGCGCCTTGCCAGACCTCAGAGCCCTTGTCGACACGAGCGTCTCTCCCTGCTCGTGCATTTCTGCATCCTCCATCAAACCGTCCATGTCCGTTGCAAGCTCAAGCTCGGGATCATCCGAGGTCGGTCTAGATTTTGTCTTCCCCTTTCTTGACTTCCTTCCTGTTGCCTTTCCTTCTCCTCTAGGTCGCTTTTTGACATTGGCCGTATGGGATAGCTCCCCTGATTCGTGGACGTCGGGGTTTGCGGGTGCGGGAATAGAAGGGATCGCAAGTCAAATTGCCTCGGGTTTCCAACTAAAGACTTCGTCGTCTGGAACTTGGCCTTTTGCGCAGCTCTGCATGAAGTCCCACCAGGGCTTGAGGTGGGTATCCACAGGCATAGCGAGAGGGTTCATCAGGAGAACCGATTGTTCGCTCGCATCCCTCGGACGTCGCTGCGATTCAATGAAACGTTCGTTGTTAGCAGAGATGGCGTTCCAAGAGAGCTGGGTGGAGAAATTGTTCTCTAGATATTTATACTCCAATGAGCGTACGTCCTCTGGCAATGAGCACTGAACTTACTGAACGTGCTTCCCAAAAATCGGGACAAGTACTCCGCTCGCTTCTTGTCGGTATTTACGTTAGCGGGAGGGCTCCACAATGCGACCGACTGACTAGCGCGCTTGGTTGACGTTATGGGCAGCTGAGACGCAACTTCGGAAGGTTGGGCATTCGCTGAGCCCTCAGTTGACGGGCTTGTCTTCCCCTTGCCCTTACTCCTACCCTTGCTTGAACCAGCTGCTGCCGTCGAGAGATCATCATCAAGGCCTTTATCAAGGATCTCAAGCTCCGAAGGGTCAGCTATCGTGAGGTATGTTAATTTCCGTTACTGGACGAGTCGAGGGTACTGCCATACCTTTGAAGCGCAAGGCAACGTATGCTGGATATTCGGCCCCCGCGCGTCCTCCAACGTCATGTTTGTCCAGGAAAGGCCCTGATCCAGGTTTAACCCCATATTCTCGACTGAGGTTAGATAAAGAGGTGACTTGTGAGTCTCAAGCTCTGCACGTTGCCACCGCTCTGAAGGACTTACATTACCACCGGTAGTCGCCCGCCAGATATAGTACCAGACGCCATTAAAACGACGTGAAGTCCACCGAGATTTGCTGCTTGAGTACATGCAAGGTTTAGGTGTGAAAGGAGAGATTCCGCTACGCCTTGGCTACATGACGACAACGATGAGCGAAACCTTTCGGTAGGAGATGTTATGAACCACTTACATATCCTCGTCGGTATTAAGGCTCACTCCGCTCGTATTCTTGCTCGAGTATAGTGCCTTCTCTTTATCGGTTAAACGGTCAAACTCCTTTCGCCAAACCCGTCCCTCCACTTGAAGTCGATGCTGCCCAAATACCCTCCCATCCAACTCCATGGCCGCCTGATTCTCTGGATCCAGTTTCCACGCCTCCATTTCGTCGTTTATTAGTTTCTCGCACGTCTCTATACCCTGCGCGGTCTGCCCCCAGGCTACGTAGTTCACCTTGGCATGCTTGAGGCTGAGGATTTTGTAAACGTCGTATTTCTTTGTAGATTTCTTGCTGTCCAGCATTTCGACGTGGTGCTCAAGGTCGTTTTGTGATCCGCCCATTTTTCCAGCTGCTGTCTGAACCCATTTGGTTACGTCCTAAGGCCAATATTAGCCTCTTGGCCCTAGAAGATTCAGATGTTGGAGCATTGACTTACCGACCACCTCTTTGGACTTCCTTCTTGCCTTCAATTTGACGAAAAAAATGCGCTGGACTTATGTCGGGAAACCGAGCCTCGATGTCATCGAGGGCGTCGCGAAGGAACTTAGCGTTCTCGGGTTCGTCTAGCTGACTATAGTCGTAGGCCAAGCGGCCCAAGACTACTCTGACCTCCCAATCGAATTTACTTTTTTTATGGAAGACAAGCCCTGCATGCCCACGCAGGGCTGGGGGGATCTTAAGGAACCTGGAGTACTCCTGCTCTGTCAAGATCTTGTACTCGCTGTCGTCCTTCCCGGTCGCTAAATATAGCCAACGTCAGAGTTGCTCAGACAGCCTGAATAGACAGCCTACCTTGCTTTCGATCGTCGTACATCCATTGCGTCCAAACGGGAGAGGTGTGGCGGGGGTTATTATGTATCGCATCTTCTAGGTTCCATTTCTTAACCTTCTCCACGTTTGTGATGGCGTCCCAGGGATTTCCAGATGAGGAAAGAGCTGCGGGTTCTTCTGCCTCCGGCTCCTCGGCGTCGGAATCGGGCTCCACATCTTCTGGCGTTCCAACGGCGTTATCGAGCTCCGAATCGTCGAGTCGCTCCTCGGCTGGGAGATCTGTAGCTAGGACTTCTGCGTCTTGACTGGCCGAGTCCCGTGACTTTGGCGTTCCAGCCCCATTTCCGGGGAAGGGCTGAGGAGCAGCCTCAACTTCGCTTGACCCGAGAGGATTGTAGGCAGGCTGAACTTCGGCGACCATGGGAGGAGCTGGAGAGGTTCGCTGATGAGAGCGAACGATTTTGTCGGAACCTTTGCTAGGAGATGCGGCTTGAGAGGAAGGTACTTGAAGGTTTTGTTGGGTAGATTTAGGGTTTGAGCAGGGTGGCTGATGCTGCCCAACCGAGGAAGCGGCCGGTGGTCGACGAATGCGAGGAGGGGGTGATTTTGGCAAAGAGACATTTGGGTACTGTGGAATAGGTGGGGAAGAACGAGCCTCGAGGGGGAACGGCTGTGCTGTTCGAGGGACGTCTGCCTGCATTGGAGCTAGAGGCGGAGACGCGGGGGCAGAGCTCGGCGTTTTGGGATCAGAAACTTCATGCGCAGAACGAGGATCTAACGACGGGGTTGGCAGAGAAGTAGTGGACTTGGGCTTCGGTACGAGTGAGCTCGCTGGTGCTGCGATAGGTTGAGCAGAGCTGAGGACCTTTGGTGGTCCAGCCGGAGGTGCCAGATCGTTGGACGTACGTACGGAGGTCGAGGGTTGCTTAAGACTTGCAGAAGCGCTGGAAGTATGAGATGCAATGATCTTGATGATTCGAGAGCATCTGACAACCTCGTTTTTGGCCCGGGCTTGCGATGCCTTGGCAAGCCATTGCTTGACGCGGATCTGCAACAATTCTGCACCTAACGCACCAATAGCTAGGTCGAGGAGGGGTTGAAAATCATCCGACTGCATGAGGAAGGCTTCGAGGGTTGCTTCGTCGATGGTCTCAAAGACAGTTTGAACGACGTTGTTGTTGCAGCGCTTCATAAGGGCGAGGAACTGTCCTCCTTCGATCTCGCCGCATTCGGCGAGAGCGCTGATGGTTACAGGATCCATATCTGCAAAAAAATCAAGGTGAACTACAGCGGAATAGCCTGGTCAGTCAAGGGTAAAACAGGCGTGACGAGGAAAAAAAAAACAAAAGACAAAACAAAAAGCTTTGACAGAAAAGAAACGACTGCAGATGAATCAGTTGCTTACGAGCGTCTTCACCAGATTCTATCTCCTGCATAATAAATGTAGTTGTGCTGAGAGTGCATATAAGAGGGACCGGATCGAGTGCTGTTACAGTCTGGGCGAGCAGGGGGGGATCAAGTTGAAAACGTACATACAACCCAGGAACGCGGCGCGCCACGTCCGGCAAAATCAGACCCCGAAAGATTGCCGAAGCCCAGCCACTCTCAAGCTTTTCCATCAAACTATCTGGCATGAGTTTTTGTGCAGCTTCAAAGCTATTTCTTAGGTTCGGAGCGCGAGAGGTCATCGACTGGCAAAATCGTTCAGAGCACGAGAGGTCGTCATCCGGAAAATCAGACCCCGAAAGATTGGCGAAGGCCAGCCGCTCTCAACCTTCCCACCAGACTATCTGACACGATGTTTTGTGCTGCTTCCGAGCAACATCTTAGGTTCCGAGCACGAGAGATCGTTTTTGACGTATTAGATGTCAGTCGTAATAGATTTATTTCGGTCAATTTTGTACTGTAAACCCAGAAACATGAGGTTACCTTCAGGCAAGAAAGATAAAATCGGCGCCGTTAGGAGACCACTTGGGTGTACAGAACCGCGTTGAACTCACAAGACACCTCTCCCTCTCCCTTAGACATTTCCCTCGCATATTGGCCATGAGTCCTTTTAACAGCCTTCCGGTTTGCGTTGCAGTTCGCGTGGGACGACGGCCTATGGTTTACATGACCATGTAAGTAGATACTGGGCTGACTTGGTCTCGTTTGTGAGCTGAAGCCGAGAAACTGTGTCAGGGATGAAGCCATATTTGCCGTTGAGGGGTGGCCTGGTGGGGAGATCGAGAAATTCGAACGGTATTATGAGGCTGCCAATTACCTCGATTTCGAGCCAATGAAGTATCCGTGATGGTTTCGTATCATACTTTGGCCAGAGACGGCTGGGGATATGGCTGATCCGGTGATACCTGAAGCCCCCCTTGAGGAGTTTCGTAAAGCCTTCGTTCAGATGCGCGTGATGGGCTATCCAGAGGATCGCTTTCCTGTTTGGTTCATGGAGAAAATCCAGGAGGAGGATCGACAGAGAGCAAGCGCCGGCCCAAGCGCCCGTTAGCGACCAATCAGATTGGGTAACGAAGTTCGGGCCGACCTTTCTGACTCAGCCCCACTGGCTCTACGGTACAGCAGCAGACCATGCTGCAAGGGTAGCGCGAGCCTTTGCTACTCGAGCTTGACAACCTATGCGGTTTACAGCTCCGTTCCGTGTAGGAATCGAGAATCCGAGGTACAGAGGCTCACCTCCGATGCCGACCTCAACCCCTGCGTCCCAAATCATTCAGCAGCAACCCCCCCCCTGCAATGGAGAACGGAGAATCCCTCTACCAAAATCCTTCTCAGCCTGAAATTCTGTCTTCGCGGGTTACAACGTGGTTAGCAGATATGGAGGTTTCGCCAAACGCACCACCGGACAACCACGCTAAAGCTGGTAAATACTATCCTCATCGTTCTATACACGCGGAATTAATTCCATTTCATTTTCCAAAGGTTCCAATCATTCTGAAGGTCTTGATGGCTCGCATATTGAAGAGGAAGAAGCGCAGCCGATATGGTGGAGTGAGCCCTTCTTGTTCATTCTCCGTTTGCAGGCGAATCTGACCAGAAACCATCACAGCTTTTCCATCAGCCCCACTGAGTACGTAAAAGTTCAGCATTAAATCTTACTATCTAACATCTCGATATAGATCTTACGCCTACCACGGCATTGATCCTTGGAGCTCCCGGGAGAGTCGACGACCAAGCTATCAGGGGTAAGTGTGCGCAAGTGTTGCAGCGCAATTTGACCAACCTTAGACAACATCCCATAATAGAATTTAACCCAGCGATACAGCGTGTAGACCTCTGGGGATCCGGTGATGTTCAATGTAATCTAGACTCCGTGGACGAATGCCTCGGGCAAGCTGCAAGCCGGTACCTCCACTTTCACTACTATTCACAAACCAGCAAGGCTGTCGTCGTTCAAGCATACTGGTATCACCACCAGGACGTTGAAAAATTCGTTAAGCATCTTTTCCGCAACGGCGTCTTACCAATGCTGGCCGCTTATATTTGGGACCTTCTGCAAACGTCCTTCAACTGGAAAATGGCATTGAAAGCCGAAATTGGAAAGGAGCCAGCTCAGGGTTCGCGCGTTCCTTGCGGGTCAATTGACGCGGAGAATTTAGACTTTGGCACCTGTCCGGATTGTCGGGACTGAGGAAGGCCAATTTTGCGCCTGGAGGAGCTCAAAGGAGACAACGGCAAAGGGAAGGGCAAAGCAATCGATTAGGCTCTATCATGTACGATACAGCTACTACGCATGCTGTTACTTGGGTGGAATGGACGAAAATTACCGGTCCAAGGTGGTGGAGCGGTCCGCCGGCTGTGAAAATAGACTGAGACACAGACTCTATTTGCCGGGAAGCCATGCGATTAAACTTTCTACCGGCAATGCAAACCTTAATATTTAGGCTACGTAATTACAGAAAGAAGTCGCCCGGTCTCCGCAAGGGCTGCGCGTTCCTGCCAATACTGGATCAAAGATGGAGCAGTCCTGAAATGGGTGCATCCAAGCTCCCAACGAGAGGTCCCCTCAGACTCGTGCGTATCGACCTCACCCGGATTTTCGGCCTTCCATGCAGCTAGTGTGCGACCTCCAGATTCTAGATAACGTCTTATTCCTCCAGGGAAGTAGCCAGTTATGGAAAAGCGGTTTTCATTGGCGCCGATGTCGATATTTTCGTGAGTGACGACGGCGGAGGGGAAAAGAATTACACCGCCTTTGCGAAGCTTGATGATACGGCGGGCTTCGTGGAACACCAGGTGGCCGCCTTCGCTGGGGTCAAAAGGGCCATCAACGTAGTCAAGACAGACGCCAGCTGCCTCATTGCCGGAATCCCGATGGGGGTCGCAGACCACTCTATCACCCACGTTGATGGTAGATGCGGGGAAGCTTGTTCCTGGAACCGGAGGCTTGAGTTCGGGGTGGAGCTTTTGCGCCGACTCAATGGTCCGGTGGAACATGTCCCGAACGTCAGGGAACCAAGTACGTAAACCCCCTGCGACGACAATGGAGCGATGAGCGGCAAAGATTCGAAAACAGGACTGAGACTAACCTTCTGCAAACTGAAACAGCGCTTGTACATGAGGGTCTCCGAAGAATTCACCGAGTGAGGAATCGACGAGCAGGCTGTTTGTGAAGTTCATTGGCACCTAAAACCGAGGGAGAGTGGGTAAGTCTGGAACGATCAAAGGCATAGAGGGCTTACTATCCGACCCATTCCATGGGAAAACCCAAACTGATACGATCGAAAGTCCCCTCTCCTGTTTGGGGGTACTTTGAGGTGTGCTACGTGTCCTAAGAGTCGGCTCCTAGCCTTTTCAATCCCCGCCCTTCGTGCCTCCCAACCAGGCGGTTCTGCAAGCGCGACTGCCCAGATCCGCCCGGCCGAGTCCACGAATGGGTAGTCCACGCTTTGTGCACGGAAAATTGAGCGATTAGTTGCTTGTGAAACCTAGGCCTGGGCTCACCTAGAGTCGATCGACGTGTCCACGATGCTATACCCTCCAACGTCTTGAAGGTAGGCAAGGCGGGTGGCTGGGGCTCTCGACGAACCGCCCCATTCTTGGCCTCCATCAGGTACACCGACGTAGCCTTGTTTAGAATGAAGCGTCCTACTGAGAAGAAAATCTTGGTGCGCTACCTCAAGAGAGCGTGCGATGAACTTAATGCGGCGGTCTGCCTCCTTCCCCCGAGAATTGTCTAGTTTTAGCTTCTTTCTTAAACGCTCGCGGGCGCGCTTCGCTTGAAGGGCCGTTTTTGCTGCAGGCGCCGCCGTTAGGATCTGGGTCTACACTGACGTCGGGTTACAGGTGCTCCTACCTAAAGGCTCAGCTTTTGACTGAGGATGGAGGCCTTTTGTCACTCCAAGATTGAATTGAGGGGCGAGGGCGTTCTCCGAGACGTTGACATGGGGCGCTGTCTTCTCTGCTGTCGAACTAGAGGTGGGGATGAGCTCGTCCCAGGCCAGCACGACCGCGTCAGGCTGAGCAGAATCTACAGCCGCTAGCTTCAGAAGCTCTTCGACGTCCAACAAGGTGGTAGAGTGGCCAGCGGCGAACGGGTTGAATTCCTTTCCCGACCGGAGCTTTAATAAAGCGCCCTATAGCCAGGTAACTCATGTCAAACCAACTGGCTAGATGACAATTGACCAGCAATGATAGATCACACCGTTCCTCCTTGATGGGCTGCAGTCCTACATGTTTGCTGTGTCATCCACGAGTGAGACCCACTACCCTGAGCTTTGGAGCTTGGAGTTAGCAGAGTTCTTGCTGAATGAATGGACCGCAGTCACAACAACATCGCTCAATCGGGATCCAGCCAGGAGAAGAGATTGGTCGATGAGTATCAACAGATGATTTCCAAGCGCATAGTGGAGGAGTGGGAGTGTAATGTTGTGCTTGACAAAGGCCATAAGTTCCCCACCAAAAAGCAGATGTTGGAGATCTGGGGGTTGAAAATATCCGCAAGTCTGATTCTTCTTGGCTGGGAGGGACTCAAGCCAAGGGTGGTGGAATGGAATGCCTGTAGTGAGGCTTTGAAAGAAGTGAGTAATGTGACTCTATTTCCAGAGCGCGAATATGCACAACGTCCATCTGCGCTTGTCATGTGTGGTTGAGGCTTGGGTTGGAGAATCGCCTTGAGCGCAAACCTGCAGCCTCCCTGTTCGCGCTTGAGGCACCAGTGCACAGTACTCAAGGGCCTATCCCCCTCCAGGTATCATGCTGGCTGGATCCTGGGATGGGAGAATATCACAGCAAAGCCCATGGTGCGGTGAAATTGGGCACTGCAACAGAGTACATCTGGTCCGACATGCCCAAGTCACCAAACAAGTTGATTGAGGACCATAAAACTGTACGTGGCATTGCTGCTGCAAAAGTTTCAAGTTATCTGACATCTCGCATTGTAGGCTTTTGCTGAGCTCATGACCTCGCTGCAATTGACATGTCAATCGCAGTTGTTGACCTTTGCAGTCAATGTCAGGTTCAGCTTTCCAACAGCAACAGCACAGAGATCTCTTGGCTCATAGACCATTACCTGAACGAGCATCTATAGGAACTTTTGGAAAATGGCTATGGTAATATTTGCCTTTCCTTCAATGAATGTGCTTCCAATAAGGGCTTCAAGGATCTGCCAGACACCAAGATCTTTAGGGATAATGTTTGCTTGAGAAGGGCTACCAATCTTACTGGTAGCATCAGGTGATAGTATTTTGGATTGGTTCATCACTGGAGCGATGTTGTTGGCAGACTTGGAGGTATGTTCCTGCTTGGGACTTTCAGATCCCATCAATGTTGACTCATCTGGATTAGGCACTCTTTCTGATGCACTTGGTGCTGTAGGATCAAGGCTTAAGGGTGGCAACTGCATGAACTTGATGGTGACTGCACAGCAAACGTACCAAATGTTGGCAAATATGCTGGTTCCCTTGGATATGAAGTATCCATTCCAGATGTCATCATCCATAAGTTGATGTGGGATATCTGTGGCATAGGGAACATAGCGATGGATCAACCTTCCCATCCCAAGAGTTTGGATGAGACTGCACCTCCCATAAGCTTTTCCATATTCTTCCTTGGATGCAGTTGCAGACTCTGTCTCCAGTTCAGTTGGGCTTAATCCTGCTGGTCTAGCTGGCCAAGTTGCAACAGAGTCTGGTTTGACTGAGGCTGAATGGAAACTTGGTTTTACTACTTACTTATCTTTATTTTCTATTATCTACCCAATGTATTTTACTAGTGACTGTAGTCTGCTTTATATTGCTACTACTTCAAGTGTTGTGCAAAGACCGTTCTAGTAGCAAGGTGCAAATCAGGCAGGACACTATCTGTGCAATCTGCTCTAAGTGTTGGGTCATCTCTGAAATCAATGGGGAGTGGAAATCAGGCAGAACAGTATCCGCACCAACTGCACAAAGCATGGGCCGCTCAGCACTCAAAGGGAGCGCAAATGGAACTCTGCGACAATCGCGCGCCAGTGATTGGTGATAATATAATCTATACTCTTAGAGACACAGGGCTGTCAATATAGCTTTATGTGACAATAAATCTTAGAGAGCAAGTGTGAGGGTGCTATCTACGCCACCCGCTCTAAGCATTGAGCCAGCTTGGAACTCAACGGGGAGCGCAAAACGGGTGGGACGCTATCTGCACCAACCGCACAAAGCATGGAGTCAGCTTAGCACTCAACGGGGAGCACAAATGGAACTCTGCAACAATCGCGCCAGTGATTGATGATATAATATAATCTATAATCTTAGAGACACAGAACTGTTAATATAGCTTTAATTAACAATAAATTTTGGAGAGCGAGCGCGAGGGTGAGCGCGCAGCTAGTCAATCATTGTATTTTCATTCACGCTGCCTCAGTAGTTGTGCAGATTATCCTGAGCCTTGGGATATCAATGCCATGCCCTCTGAGATGCACAAAATGGACTGGGTGATGCTTGCACAGGATATTACTTATCCCAGGCAGTATAATCATTATTGGGACTATAGATGATTATTCAATTATAGACTTTAAGCATGGCAGAGAAGCCAACACCACCCAATTCAATGTGGCTAGATGTCTCTCAATTCTGCTGAGTTAGCTAAGGCCTTTATGACCACTTGAGATAACCTTGACTGTTCAAATCTTTATATTTGGTTATCATGCACATTGGAAGGATGTTATGTTATAGTTGAATATGGCTTCTGCCAAATACGGGTTGCCTATAATGCCCTTGTTGAAGCAGGGTATCACAAGATATATATATCAAGAGTTTGATACAGTAAGGGTCTGGCCTAAGCCAGCCTAACCCTAAGCCATTTTCCAAAAGTTCCCATAGATTTTAAATGGGCACAACATATGCACTTGTTAAATGTGCGCAATGCCTGCACGGTGCGATGTCAGATATATCCAGGGCCCTGGCAAAGCGCAAATGTGCAATCAGGCTATTTGCGGCCCTGTAGTGTTGGATGGAGCTGATGATAGAGCTTAAAGGGCGGTATATTCAAAGTGCATGACAGCTGTATAGAGGGCCATCTAATATAATATCCAAGGCACTGGCAAAGCGTGAATCAAAGTCCGCGATATTTGCAGAGGGTATTGCTGGCTATATTTGGTGCAGCCTAGATGATGATTGATATATATATAGGGATGTTTGGGAGGATAGCAAAAGGTTTACCTTCAGCAGAATGACTAGGTAAATGCTCTTTCTCTTGGGGATGCTTTCCTGGAACTGAAGGAGACATTTTGACCTTCTTTTCATCTAGCTCACTGGTTCCTTTCCGTTGTCAATTTATCCCTTGGTTCAAAGGTGCTGGAGAGGTAGTATCTCAACATTGCCACTAGTTCTGTTTTTACGCTTGTATACTTATAATAAAGGGCAATAGTATCCAGATCATAAAATGCCTTGCTTGATGTGCCCTAGTTTAAGTGTGAGGGAGGTTGGTGGCAGGAGCCTCCGGATCCGTTGCCTGTGGCTGAACTTGTTACAGTTGGCCTCACTTCATCACTTTCACTATCTGAAAACCCCACTGCACCTTGCCGCTGGGGTGTGTGGATGTTGAAAGTGGCAGTAACATTGCCATACCGTTTGCCTAGTCCATAGCAGAACTTGTTTGGGCATCATCAATTCACAGCTAGTTTTAATTTTGGCTGCATTCAAAGCCAACCATCTCTCAACAGGGCCCATGGCATTTTGAATGGGTTTTCAAAAGTGTTTTTTGACAATGATTTGATGACCTTGTCCACATGAATAAGTATCAAGCTAGCATGGTAATGTCATAAGTGGGGACTCCTACACTCATGTTATTATGCAGGACACTATTGCAGTTTGTTTTGATACCAACCGGCAATTTATTTTGGGTTGATTGTGTGGTTGGTGCAACCATCCAAACAGAACCAAATTCAATCTCACATGAAAGACAACCCCATTTTAAAGTTCTCCCAAGGTTGCCTGTGCTGATCTACCAACAACTCCACTCACCAACCCACAATACAAAGAATGAGTGCACCAGGAAAACAAGTTTCATCTCAAGATCTGTGGGTTTGGGACTTTTAGACAGCTATTAACTTGAGTTCCAATTTAGCTTTCTGTCATCATCATTTAGGCCACAAAGTGAATATCATTTAACATCTGCAGAAGGAATTCCTTTTCGGCGGCTTCTGAGCTAACACTTTCAAACACAACCCAAGGTAGGTCCCACCCACAACAGTAAACACTGACTTACCCAACTAACACCAGTAACCCCTGCATTTTTCATTGCCAGCCATCACACCCAGCTTCCCTCCTCACAATATGCTTCCATCTCCAAACCTTCCATACCATGTCCTGCTGGAAGAGCGCCATCATTACATGGGGCAAATCCAATGACTGCAAGCTGAAAAAGATGCAGCGTTAACACGCAATGCTGGTCTCATTGCACTGCTAAGGTCTGAGAAAGCAAAATTGGAAAGTGAGCTGAAAGCTCAAAGAAGCCTGGTTCACATGAAGGAGGGGGAGGTCATCACCTCAAGAAATGCAATGATATCAAATCTCTACCAAGTACTGGGAGAGGCTGGTGGGGGAGTAATAAGCAGTGAGAGATATGCCATGCTCTCCTTCAAAGCCACTAACTTATGTCATTAATAGGTCCACTAAGAATATCCCTGCCAAACCCCATACCAGAATCACTAGTTCCTCCACTCCCCAAGGACCAGCTAGGGACCAGCTAGACCAGTGTCTTGTTCCACCATTCCCACCACAGAACCGGTTGGCATCTCTTTGCTTAGGCACAACGCCATCCAGTTCAGAGGAGCCAGCACTGTACTATCCAGAGTTGGAGGGATGTATCCCAATGGATGATACAAAGCCAGTCCCACCACTCGCTCAACCCAACAGCTCACCTTGGATCCCAATAGCCTTGATCCTACAGCACCAAGTGCATCAGAAAGAGTGCCTAATCCAGATGAGTCAACATTGATGGGATCTGAAAGTCCCAAGCAGGAACATACCTCCAAGTCTGCCAACAACATCGCTCCAGTGATGAACCAATCCAAAATACTATCACCTGATGCTACCAGTAAGATTGGTAGCCCTTCTCAAGCAAACATTATCCCTAAAGATCTTGGTGTCTGGCAGATCCTTGAAGCCCTTATTGGAAGCACATTCATTGAAGGAAAGGCAAATATTACCATAGCCATTTTCCAAAAGTTCCTATAGATGCTCGTTCAGGTAATGGTCTATGAGCCAAGAGATCTCTGTGCTGTTGCTGTTGGAAAGCTGAACCTGACATTGACTGCAAAGGTCAACAACTGCGATTGACATGTCAATTGCAGCGAGGTCATGAGCTCAGCAAAAGCCTACAATGCGAGATGTCAGATAACTTGAAACTTTTGCAGCAGCAATGCCACGTACAGTTTTATGGTCCTCAATCAACTTGTTTGGTGACTTGGGCATGTCGGACCAGATGTACTCTGTTGCAGTGCCCAATTTCACCGCACCATGGGCTTTGCTGTGATATTCTCCCATCCCAGGATCCAGCCAGCATGATACCTGGAGGGGGATAGGCCCTTGAGTACTGTGCACTGGTGCCTCAAGCGCGAACAGGGAGGCTGCAGGTTTGCGCTCAAGGCGATTCTCCAACCCAAGCCTCAACCACACATGACAAGCGCAGATGGACGTTGTGCATATTCGCGCTCTGGAAATAGAGTCACATTACTCACTTCTTTCAAAGCCTCACTACAGGCATTCCATTCCACCACCCTTGGCTTGAGTCCCTCCCAGCCAAGAAGAATCAGACTTGCGGATATTTTCAACCCCCAGATCTCCAACATCTGCTTTTTGGTGGGGAACTTATGGCCTTTGTCAAGCACAACATTACACTCCCACTCCTCCACTATGCGCTTGGAAATCATCTGTTGATACTCATCGACCAATCTCTTCTCCTGGCTGGATCCCGATTGAGCGATGTTGTTGTGACTGCGGTCCATTCATTCAGCAAGAACTCTGCTAACTCCAAGCTCCAAAGCTCAGGGTAGTGGGTCTCACTCGTGGATGACACAGCAAACATGTAGGACTGCAGCCCATCAAGGAGGAACGGTGTGATCTATCATTGCTGGTCAATTGTCATCTAGCCAGTTGGTTTGACATGAGTTACCTGGCTATAGGGCGC
>KN823228.1:0-16148 GCA_000827465.1 Tulasnella calospora MUT 4182
AAGTCGATAATAATGAAAAGTGATGATTTATTTCTACGTAAAGAATCGACCGCCTTTTATAGGTCGGTCGTACATTGTAAGTTCTATGATGAGAAACTAAAGAAATGGAATTCCCTTAAAGGGCAATTCCCTATTCAGCCGGACGACCCGAGGGTTCCCGCCCTCGGTCTCCGCACTCTCACATTATCCCCACGCCACTCCCACCGAACCTCCGTGTCGGTCGGACCGGTCAACGGCCCGGACTTCAACAAGTGTTTAGCACCGTTACGCCCTCTTCTATTTTCTGATATACCCCTCAGCGCAGTACTCAATGTAGTCACAGAAAGCCTTCACTATTGCCACTATATATATATATATCGTGTAAGACACATCTCTTCTCTTTAAGCAATGGAAATTCTTGTGTCCACGGAACAATCGAGAGGGGGTCGTGTCAGACCATGCATGTACATATCAACGCTTCAGCACAGTCTGGTCAACACCGTACGCTCCTGCGCGCCATGCGGAGTACGTGTACTCCACTAAATGGAGTGATTGGAGCAGGTGGTGCTCGCACCGGAGCTAACTGGCTTACATCCGTGAGCCAATACTACCACGAGTTCGTTTTGCTTCCGAACCACTGATCCGGCTCTCCAACTCTGCTTGATTTTTGGTTTCACTGAACTACCCTCCTTCCATCTCGAACAGCATGTCGAACTCACCTGGAGATGGTGATTGCAGTACCAGTAATGACCTGATAGAAAAGTCGCCGGAGAAAGGATTGGGTGCCGTCTATTCGAACCAGCTTCGTCAGGCAAATATGTCACAAGTATCTGACGGGATTAGGCCTTCGGCGGTGAGTGACCGCGGCCATGTCAGTTTGGCGTACCTCTTACCAGTCTATCTTGTCCAGCGAGATGTCCTTGCTGCGCTCTCTGCGAGGCGAATCGATATTGGAGAAATCGAATTCATTGGCGATGGTCTTTTAGGCAAAGGAGGCATGGGCGATGTGGTGGCTGCGACCATCATTTTGGAGGAAGGGAGCTCATTTGAGTCGAAGAGAACAGTAGCGGTAAAGAAACTGCATTTGGGTGGCAGCGGCGATGAGGAAAAATTTCTTCCGGTAAGCCGATTTGCCTGACGATACGCTAGGTGGGACTCAATGATCGTTTAAGGGCTTTGTTAACGAGCTGCGTGTGGTGGACGGACTTTCTCATCCCAACATCATTAAGATACTCGGATTTGTGGAGGATATTAAGAAGGGCATCGCCTGGCTCGTTCTCCCTTGGGAAGCCAACGGCAACGTTCGTGAATTCCTCCTCTCCGGCAAGTGGGAGCTGCCCGAACGAGTATCCCTGGTACATTTTAGACATAATACGTGTCATCCTATATGTGGGTCCTGACCATGACTCACTTCCAGATTCAAGATGTGGCGTCCGGACTTGAGCATCTTCACACGCGTCAACCGCCCATCTGTCATGGGGACCTCAAATCTGTAAGCTTCCTTCTCAAGCCATTTATTGCATTTTCTTAAACTTCACTCTTGTGTAGCTCAATATTCTTGTGAAGTCGGACCACCGTGCGGTCATCACCGACTTCGGTTCCGCCCGTGTCTTGAGGAATGCGCCTGATCTCGGATCCAATACACTCACCGATCAAGTTGCCTCGACAAACCATGACTCCTCAATGCTTAATCGTTCGACGGAGGTTGCGCTATCAATTTCTGATGCCGAGTTGACGTTGACTGGTCCAAGCTGGTCCTTGCGGTGGGCGGCACCGGAGGTTCTAAATGACGAACAGCCAGATTTGGCAAGCGACATATGGGCATTGGGCTGGATTGCGTGGGAGGTGGGTTCGCAAATCCCTATCAAGTATATAAAACCGCTCGTTTACCATTTCGTTGGACCGTCTCTCTTGCACCAGGTCGTCACAGATAATTATCCCTTCCCAGAAACAAAAAATCAGAACATGGTAACAATCAAAGTTATGAAAGGGCAACTCCCTTCCGTCTACAAGGACGATCAACTGTCACAGGTCCACCAGCTCTGCGACGTGATGGTCCGATGTTGGAAGGCCGAACCGAAGGCACGACCCTCAGCTGCTGACTGCCGAAGAGCCCTCCAATGGATTGTGCGTTGTGATTAAATTGGCCGAATTGATCTGCTGAAGATGATTTCCTACAGCCGTTCATTGTTCCGAGAACAACACAGGACAAAGTTCGATCCGCTGCTCTATTAATGCAAATCGGGGAAATGAACCGTTTGCAAGACCGATACGAGGAAGCTTCAAGAACGTTGGAGGAGGGGTTCACCATCGCTCAATCAACTGGTGATAAACGAACAATAGCTGGGATCGTACTACGCCTCGGTGAGGTCCATCGGGCGCAGTCGAGAACTGCGGAGGCGGAGGCATCTTATCGCAAAGCGTTGGGACTATACACGAGTATCGGGGACGACTGGGGCCGAGCGACTGCATTACTTACGCTCGGGGACATTCACCGCGTCAGGTCGAAGTACGCCGACGCGGTGGAATCATACACCCAAGCACTGGAAATATACGGAAACCTCGGGGATGAATGGGGCCAAGCGACAGGACTACTTGCCCTTGGAGACATCTATCGAGTGCAGTCAATTTTTGCTAAAGCAGTCGAACATTACACCCAAGCCTTAGGAATTCACGCTCGAATCGGGAATGGTTCGGGTCAAGCGAACGCACTGCTTGGGCTGGCAGACATCTACCGGGTGAGGATGGCCTACGCAGAGGCAGGAGACTCCTATACACAAGCTCTGGAGATCTTTACGAGCATCGGGAATGAGTTGGGTCGAGCGAACGTATTGCGCGGGCTCGGAGACATCCATCAGGCACGGTCTCAATTCACGCAGGCGGAGGACTCTTACAAGCAGGCGTTGAACATCTACACGAGAGTCGGCGGTACAATGGGCCGAGGAAATGCACTGACTCAACTTGGAGACATCCACCAAGTACGGTCGGAACACGTCGAGGCGGAAGAGTCTTACAAGCAAGCGTTGGAGGTCTTTCGGACGATTGAAGACAACTTGGGTCAAGCGCACGTATTCTTCGGGCTCGGAAACATCCATGAAGCTCGGTTCAAGCACTGCGACGCAGAGGATTCCTATACCCAAGCACTAGCGATCTACACCCGTCTTGGGAACGATGTGGGCCGCGCGAACTCGTTCCTCAAGCTGTCTGAAATACGACTCCGCCAAGCTCGGTACGCCGAATCAAAAGCCTTGATTCAAGATGCAGCCCAGATATCGGAGAGACTCAACCATATATGGGGCAAGAATTACTCTAAAAGGCTTCTTGCAACCGTACTTGAAGCGGAGAATCGTTTAGCAGAGACACAGCTTTTAACCCGGACTTTACCAGATATGACCGACGAGGAGTCTGCCACAGCTTCCTCACCACTTCCTCCATCTGTTCCATGCCCTAAGTTGCTTCTCCTTAGTTATATGACCCACTAATTTCAGGCACGAACCTATTCTTAGAACAGACTCCTTTTATTGATGCTTCCCCGCTTAGTTCCGAATGAAACGTGACATGTGTCACGCGTGACCAAAGGCTTCAGCGATAAGAACCGAATCCCAACTTCACAGAACTTTGGGCTACGCCCGCGCCTAATCCCTGCCAGCCTTAAATTCTTCTTGCTCTCCGAGGAGCATATGTACATTATCTATACTCGCGTTAGCCGTCTGTGAGCATTGGTTCGTCCGCCACAGGTCGGCGACTTTTTGTATGCTCAGTAAAGCTTCATTGACATCTTTGTGAAAGTCGTCCTCCCACCCCTATCTCACTGTCATCGGAGCCAATTTAAAGTCGGCTAGAAGCGATCCGTAGGCCGCAGAATCAAAAGGCTCCAATGATCCCGGTCAGCAGATGGAAAACTCTGGACGCAATATCCACGCGGGCTTGGCAACATGAAGTGCTATTGGTTACAGGCACTATCATTCCCCCGGGAAACATTTGGGCAACTCATTAGACCCATGCGTCCTCACTTGCACGTCGGCCAAAGTGGGAAATGTGCAGGGCTGCTGTTGCTGCGCCACGGAGAAACCTCAACATGATCGACACCCCTTAAGAAGCGGAGCCAAGTCCACACCCCTTCCCCGACACCAGTAAATCATGGACAGCGCACTACCCTCGTACAATGCTACGACAGCTGAAGCCCCTACATACAGTGCCGATGCATCAGACGCCCTCCCAGCGTATAACGACTCTGCAGCGTCGGCTCAACCACATGCTTTCGTCCCCTCTGCGGGAATCGATGACAAGGTACCAAACCACTTCAAGTTCAAAGACCAATATGTCAAGGTCCAAGTTATGCCTTCAGAACTCCAAGCTCACTTGGTTCTCCTCGGCGCGTTTCATCGACAACGAGAGGAGGTTCGAACTCTCAAGGGCGTCAAGGCCGACATTCCTATGGAGCCTGACGAGCGGTACGCCTTGTTTCTTCAACGCGCCGTCTACCGCTTTGAGCAGTGGGTAGCCCGAATGATTGGTACTGGAGACGATGGGGAAGACGAGGTGTCCGGTCAGCCCAGGCGGTTGGCACCGAACGAGGTACCTCCGTTGGATGTGATAATGGTGTGGCATACCTACATGCTCAATCCGAAGACTTACTATGAAGACTGCCTGCGAAAGCTTCCGGGACTTTTGAAAATTGGGTCAGGCGACTGCTTCTCTCTTTGGATGATTGAACTCCTGAACGTCAAATATCCTTTAGATCTTTCCCGCTCCTGCATTTAGCAGGATCCATTGACCAAGAAACTCTCTTGCCTCACCCTCCACCCGAGAGCCGCGTCGCAGCCTTCAGCTCGCTTACCGGTCAACCATTCGACCCTCCTACCAATACCACTTCAGAAGAAACCGTCACAGTCTTCTGTCCAAGTTGTTCCCAAGCCAACTCGATTCCGTGGATCACTTACAAAGGGGATGGATACGCTCAAAGAGGGTTCGCTTGTGCTTGTGCGCACTGTCAATTCGAGTTCAGCAGAGAGGTACCTGGGTTAACCCGTTGCGTTAGTCAGATAAGTGAACTTGTGCTGACCTGCTCGCCTTTCAGACTCTGGGTGTGCGGAAATTCTTTGAGGACATGGAGAACTGCATGCGTGACCCCGATGAGCATTTTCTTGCGTACGTCCGGTTCATCGTTCCGGCCGCTCGCCGTTAGGCTCAATGTGCCGTGTATCATTTATAGAAACACGGTTGTGGACTACCAAGAGGGGATTCCCGTTGACCCTGCGATTTCAAAGGGCCTTTCATGGAATGTTCTGAGTCTTCGAGAGGGTCTGAATCCAATTAGACCTGAGGTACTTGCCACGAAGATCGGATGGACCATGAAGTCGGTGGAGGAGTATTGCAGAAAGGGTGTATTAGGGAAGAGAGATCGACCCGCTATTGATACTCCGAGGCAGTAAGCGAATGCAAGCTCATTTCTAGTCTGGGATTGATAACTGAGGGCTCGCTAGGTTGAACATCATCCTCGCCGCCTACCGCCATCCAGGACCGTTCTCGATGGACCTTGCCAGTGCGGTGGGTTTGGTTGCTGTCCACATTAAATCCTGTGACAAGTTGAAACGAACTACACCTTTCTTCAGGTTGTTCGCCAAATGGGGTTCGTCGAGAAGATGGTCGGCCTCGGGTTCACCGAGCCGGGACGATGGGAAGACGACAGTGATACCTTGACTCGTTGCGTTGTTCGCTATCACCACTTCCTTGAGCTTATGGCAGTGTCTCCAGGAAGCTACGTTGTTCCAACTCTCGTACGTACGCTTTCCTTTGAGGGCAGCTGTAGTCGGGGAAACTAAACGGCATGAAAACCCGATAGGACATCGACCTGGCATGGCATACGCATCAACTGTTGTGCGACTCTTAGTACGTCAACTCACTTGATACATTTCAACTAGCGACTAAACCCCCTTACAGTAGGAAATTACATGATATTATTGGCATTGTGAGTGTCGTGCTTGGGTGCCTTGCCTGGTCGGTGGCTGACTAGCCGGCTCTCAACCACTCGCACAGGTTCCTGATCACGACGACAAAGTCAACCAAGGCGCTTTATCCGACGCGTACGACAAGACTGCTGAAGCATGGAAGGCACACTTCGGCGTTCCGTACTCCGCTTGTGGATGCCTTCCAACGTTGAAGACCATGGACATATCGGGAGGCTCCAGCAGCGGCTTGTCCCTTTTCTCAAAGAAAGGCAAATCGAAAGCTGCTTTGGAAAGGCCTTTCGAGAATGCAAGGCCCGATTTGATCTCTCCTTCCGATGACGTTGCCGACCAGACTCATCCCTCGGACCATTATGCGGTTGCGATTCTGAACCCAGCCGAGGCTAATATGGCACAAGCTCAGGTCCGGAGGGGAGAGTTGGCCAAACGTGCCAAGGAACTCGAGAAGAGCGTCGGGAAGGGTAAAGCAAGTCAGTGGTCGGAGGTCATGCAGAAGCGAGTAACAGATCACACTCCGTCGTTCTTGTGTCCTGTCCACTATGGGGTTTCGTAAGTCTGCGCCAGTTAAACCTAACACCACGCAAACTCACCGTATATCTTGAACTTTAGGGAGCCTTTTGGAAAGTTTGGGTGCGTGGCTCCCTGGAGTGGTTGGTGGACCACGAAGCCAATTGATGAGGATCGCTCTTTCTAGCCAAGGGGATTGCACGGCTCTTTCAGGAGGCGGTCTCCAGGGGAACTTCAGTGCTGGAGAGTGTTGCAAAGCGAACGGACTATATGGCCTTTGTGTAGCCCAGTTTGATCAAGGGAGGGGGGGTCCTCTGGACTCTCTTCGGTTCATTGCGTTAATGGTAAGTCTTCATAGTGCACTCTCGGTGCCGTTGCGCCGGGGTGATTTGATACTAACGATATCCCCGCTCAGCACGACGACATGGAAATGTCAAAGGCTTTGGGAATGTCGAAGGCTACTATGCTAGGTGTGATTGGAGCCGGCCCAGGAGCGGGAAGGACGGGCGGCGCGTTTATGTGGTGAGACTCGAGACAGGTGCCAGAATGGAGGGGCACTCTCCGATAGGATAGCCATGCTAGCGGAACCGGTTTAAGAGACTTACGAGAATGAACCCTTTGGGCCTTTGCTGCTGCTGAGATCAGAGTGAACGAAGCTTTCCCGAGCTGAGGGTGCGGCTATTCCGGGCGACGAGGATGTTTCGACACGCGACCTTGCGGCGAAGATCTGCCACCTCTCGGATGTTTCTTGCGGACACAAGTCTAAAGCGATATGAGATTGGCATCGTGGTTGTGGTGCAGCGAAGCTCATAAGGAAATAACCCGGAAGACACGTCGTCCAAACCGGCGCGGTGAATCTCGTCGGGTGCCACGTCTTTCCGAGAATGTTCGGATTTCTACTCTCACCGCGGCGACATTGCAATCTTAACTACATCCTTTCTCTACTCAATCTCTCTCCCACCACCCTTCGTTCCATTCCATTCTCCTTTTAGGTCCTCTTCAGTCGTCGTCCCTGTGCATACGGTATTCGACAATGGCCAGAGGTTTGCTTTCCGGCTTCAAGGGCTTCGATGCCTTTGGCAAGGTCGGTTGTTCTCCGTCCGCGTGCAGGATTACAGTCGAAATTGAAATGTGAACCACCGAATAGACCATGGAAGATGTCAAAATCAAGACTCGCACCGGTGCTCTCTGTACGTCTCGTTCCTCGACGTGACACCGCCTAGCAGCTGAATCTAACGCGATACGTTCATGCGCCGTCTTCAGTGACCATGTTATCCGCCGCCATCATCTGCACCTTCACCCTCGTCGAATTCATGGACTACCGAAGAGTATACGTCGACACTTCGGTTATCGTTGACCGGAGTCGTGGCGAGCGCCTCAGCGTGTCGATGAATATTACTTTCCCGCAAGTGCCATGCTTCCGTGAGTGGCCTTGAAGGCTCGACCACGTTCCTGGGAACCCGGCAGCTAATGCGATTGGCTCGCACAATTAGTCCTGAACTTGGACGTCATGGACATTAGCGGAGAGCATCAGGAGCATTTGGATCATTCTCTTGTCAAGACCCGTTTAAATAACCAAATGGAGCGCATCGACGACGGCAAGGTCAACCAACGTACGTCGACGAAGCCATTGCCAATTAGAAACCGAGTCTGACTCTCGGCGTAATCTTTACAGAACTCAAGGGAGAGTTGGACCGACTGGCTGCTCAACGCACTGAGGGCTATTGCGGTTCCTGCTACGGCGGTCTTCCACCAGACTCTGGATGCTGCCAGTCTTGCGAGGACGTGCGACAGGCTTACCTTAACCGCGGCTGGAGCTTTAGCAACCCCGACGCAATCGAACAGGTGCGCATGTTTGTGTTCTGAATTCGAAATGGGTGACTGAACTCAGGGTTGCGCAGTGTACTGCAGAACATTGGACCGAAAGAGTTCACGAAATGGCGACCGAAGGTTGCAATCTCGAAGGCAAAGTCACTGTCAACAAAGTCATCGGCAACTTCCACTTCTCCCCCGGACGATCGTTCCTGCAAAACCACTTCAACATTCAAGAACTTGTGCCTTACCTCAAAGACGGCAACGTTCATGGCTTCGGTCACATCATTCACAAGTTCGAATTCGAAAACGAGGGTCAAAAGCACAACAAGCACCTGACCGAAGAGATGAAGCGACGACTTGGCCTGGTTTACAGCCCTCTTGACACGACCGGAAACTTCGTGGGTGCTCCTTGTGATGGGTATACGAAAGATGAAGCTGAAACGTTGATATTTTAACAGAACCCCACGCACACTTACATGTATCAATACTTCCTCAAGGTCGTTGGAACCCAATATCATTTCATCGACGGACAAGCGGTGAGTTGGAACGTTCTGCTTTCAGCCCAACGCTCTGGTCTGATTTCTTCGGTCACCTCTTAGTCGAGGTCTCACCAATTCAGTGTCACCAACTACGAACGCGACTTGACGGCAACCGAGAAGGATAACGCCCCAGTTCAGACTACTCACGGTATCATGGGCATTCCAGGTGAGTCCATGCGACGAGCTCGTCCGACCGTGACGTGCGAACTCACGCTTCCTCTACCTCCTAGGCGTTTTCTTCAATTACGAGATCTCACCTATGTTGATCGTTCACCACGAACGCAGACAGGCCTTCGCCCACTTCCTCACATCGTACGTCTCTCGTTAGCTGGTCCAAGGGCAAGCTTAACTGACATTGGGCCTGTCGTCCAGAATGTGCGCCATCGTCGGAGGTGTCCTCACCGTCGCTTCCATCGTCGACTCCTTCCTCTTCCGCGCTCACAACGTTGTGAAGAATTCGGCTAATGGCAGCACAGTCAAAATGATGTAACTCCGACACCCGTTGTTCGAGGAGTGGTTGTGAGGGAATGTTTTATGACCAACTTCGAGTGCGGAAGGGAGTCGGGTCGCATTGTATTGTATCTAACTTAGGTAGCTGAAAACACTTGGATGCCTCACCATCTCCTTGCGACTGACCTCACCGCACACACAACGGGGGAAGGAAGAATGAAAGGGGCGTTCAAAGCCCGAGAACACTTTGCAGCTGCTCAAAGATCCTAGTGTGTTGGGGGGCTTATGGCCCCGACCCTAATGATTACAATGCAGTTTATGGGGTATCCGTTCGAGCTGCACAGGTATGGCAAAAGATGTCTCTGGTGGCTGGCCATGTCGATGCACGATTCCCCCATCTCGCGGTAGTCGCCTGTCAGTGTATCAATCGATGCACCGGCATCGCCATTTCGGGAAGGAATTGCCCGGCGGGTGGAGGTACTCTCTATTTTTGGTTCAAGTTCGCCGAGACTTTCTTGAAGCCCCAGCGAATCTCGAAGCAAAGCCTATTTCCCAGATCGACTCTCCACTTTCCCGTTAAGGTCTCGGTTTCTCAGACCTTCTCAGCTCCACCTGAGTGTACTGGCTCCAACGGGTGGAGGCGAAGCATGTAAGTTGCAAAACGTTTCATAGAATCTTTGATTGATTTTAATGCCGATTCCTGCCTCTTTGTCCATCAGCATGCCAAACCGGGGCCACGGTCGTAAAATTACGATCCACCACGTATACATACACGAGTCTGTGTTGCCACGGATGGAGGGCCCAGCCAAATATGTGCCCAGAGCGGACTTTGTGAAAGATGAGCCGGATATTAAGTTCGTGAATAACTCCGATCAAAACGTAGGCACGGGTATACTTGAGGCGAGAGAGCTAGTTGGGTTCGAAAAAAATAGTGTTCCGCGTCGTTTCCGTGCTTGTTCAAGTGCTTCTTTCTGAATATGCTGTAGCTTTTTTTATTCGATTTTTATGGGGCTTATTCTAATGAGCGACTCCGGCCCACTTGGCGAACCCCCTGGCGGCCTCCGATCGGATGGTGTGCTGACTAAGTCGGCATCTCGGGTGACGCGCCAGGGGGACTTCCCCGGGACCGTAGGGGTCTTCGTCATCACATCAGACGAAGGACAGTGCCAGGGAGCGGAAAGGCCGCAAGTCCCCCAGATGCACCAGGAATCGATTGCCAAGCCCGACAGGCAATCGCCCCACGGCTGGGGGTTCTCTCTCTCTTTATTGCATTGATTCAAGCACGCCGAGACTTCTCAATTGCAAAGCTCCTACGTTTCTAGAGGCAGAGTTCCTTTCCAGCAGGTGGATCCTTTTCTTTCCCGATATAGCAGGTGATGCAACTCTTTTCTCAGATCCCCTCGGCTCCACTCAATTGTACACCCCGCGACACCTCCGATTAAGCGAAGCACTTGGATCCTCTTGTCCAACCTAGTCAGGATAATCCCTAGTGTGGTTAGCGAAATGGAAGGGGTCTGCAGATCTTTTCTACTTTTCCTTTTGGACCCGGACCCGCCTTCGAGCCGGAGATAAGTAGCAAGAAGCTGTGACGCGCAGCGTCTTAAAATTGTGGCCTCAGTCGCCCGAAACGAGCAGGGAATCACATCTCACCCCCCACCCATATACAATGTCGCCTCAGAATACGCCTCTCTCCCGCCTTCCAAAAACCATAGTCCTAGCTTTCGATGGAACAGCCAACAAGTTCGGTGCCCGCAACACGAACGTTATTCGCCTGTTCTCAATGCTTGAGAAAGAAAAGCCTGACGAGCAGGTGGTCTATTATCAGCCAGGGTTAGGTAAAGTTGAAGCGTGTCGCTCTATCGAGTCCTTTGCATTTCTAACCACCCGCAAATATCTTCGACTCCCCAGGAACATACTTGGCATCAGAAGCGGCTTGGTCTCCCACAGAGAAAGCCATATCGGAGTTGATGGATAAAGCCCTTGCTTTGTAAGTCTAGTCGCCCGAAGGGTTGTAGTCCAATCTCTGATGACTGCTATAACACCCATCTAGGTATCTAGATGTGCACGTAAGTCAGAAAGCGATTCAACTCCATTATCCTTGCCATTAAATGGAAACGTGCAGATCATGGACGGATACCGCTTTTTAATGGCCAACTATAAGCAAAACGACCGGGTCTGTATGTTTGGATTCAGTCGGGGAGCGTACACTGCCCGTTGCCTGGCCGGCATGCTGAAAAAGGCACGTTCCAGAATTTGACACGTTCTTATTGACCGAAGTTGATGTTCAAGTTGTCCAGGTCGGGCTATTGCTTCCCGGGAATGATCAAATGGTCGCTTCCGCCTATGAGCATTATCTCGATCTTTCACCCCGCGGAACCGACCTTGCCTCCGATTTTAAGGAGGCATTTTCGATCGAATGTCCAATTGAGTTTCTTGGGCTTTGGTATGAAACTCTACTCTTCGCAAGTTTCGAGGCTGTTTGAACTAAGTCATATGGTGGATATCGAAGGGATACTGTCTCCTCAGTAGGCATTCGGAACTCGAAACATCTTCCCCTTACGGCCAGTAATTCACAGGTCAAGACCGTCCGTCACGCCCTCGCCCTGGACGAGCGCCGTGCCAAGTTTAGACCGAATCGGTGGCATTTATCATCGAGAAACTGTGATGAAGAGGCTCGTTGGCGGCGGCAAGAGAAAACCCCCACCGCTGAGTCCGTTTGCCCTGAAAACAGTAGTGCTATCGACCGGGCCAGTCTTCGCAGACGTCATCGAGTCGCAGAAAGTTCCGGTGCGGCCGGCTACAATCGAGCGACGGATGTGATAGAGGTATGGTTTGCAGGAGACCATTCCGGTAAGTGGAGCGTAGTCTGTCGTAGACAAGCTGTCTGATTAGGTTGTTCATAGACGTTGGTGGAGGCCGGAAGGCGGAGGAGAACCGTCCCAGCAATCCCTCGTTGGCGTGGATGATTAGTGAGATCATCCGCTCAAAAGTTCCTATACTCTTCAAGCAAGGCGAGCATCTCAAGCCTCCAACAGGATTCGAATTTTCTTCTACAAGGAGTGAGGCTAGAGCCCAGGCGCAGCCTTCCGCTAGCCTCCACGTTAGTCACGCAACAGGAGACATTTCAGAGACTGTGAACTCTCGTCTGTCCTTCGGTTCAACCAGTTGCGCAATGGGAGAGCGCTTGACAGTACCAGGAGACACGCGAAGCAATTTAGGGGAAACGACCATGCCCACCCATGAAGAAATGAAGCATCTCCAACAACGCGACAAGAGCCTAGACGCTAAGTCTCAAATACACGACGCCCTGACTAAGACGTGGCTCTGGTGGACACTCGAGTGCTTGCCGTTCCGTCATTCCACCTCTGACGAAGACTTCAAGGGATGGAGACGAAGCGTGTAAGTTGCGAGGCGTGATACAATACTCCATTTCGAGATAATATTGGCTAATTTTAATGCTGATTCTTGTCTCCCTATTGGTCAGGACGCCGAACCTGGGCCGTGGACGCAAAATCACGACCCATCATGTATTCATCCATGAGTCCGTATTGTTGCGAATGAAGGACTCAACAGGATATGTGCCCAGGGCGGTCTTTGTGAAACGTGATACACGTGAGCCGGATATCAAATTCGTAAATGACTGTTTTCAAGAAGTAGGCCAGGGCAGACGTCAGGCAAATGGGCGGGTTCACCCTGAGGTCGTGGAGAGTACTCCATGTGAATTACGTCGTACTCCAAGTACTGCCATCTAAACGTATTGTAGCTTTTCCAATTGATTTATATATATAATCCCGCCTGTTTGAATTTGTTAGGCGTCATTCCTAAGATCGGGCAATTCCATCGCCTGCAGCGTCGAAAGTCGCACCTACTGTTGACCATTACTTGCTTGCAGCGTAGTCGTTCTAAACATGGAGGGTGGGTTGCTTTGTGCTCCATTAATAATTAAAAATTACTTCACTATTTTACTACAACTTTACCTCTTCGAATCGTCACCCCGCGTATGTTCTGCCTAGACACTGCTCGGATGGGTTATCGTACGGTGCCCCAGGTCCAAATTCGCTCCCCTTCACGGCAGTGTATACCTATTCATACCAATGAATTCAATAGTACACCAACTACCTTAAAGGCCTCTCTTTAGACGACTCCAGGGCCAAAGCAATTGTAGGTTAGGCTTCGAGCGGTATGCGGTGTCAAAGGCTTCCACGAGCAAGTATCAAGACATAAAGAACGTAGGTTGGATTAGGTCACACTCCAGCCAATATACAGTAACGAGAAAAACAAACGGGTCGTAAAAGACGTCGAGGAAATTCCACAGAAGATTGAAGAAAGCCAAGTCCCCCGCCTCTGGTTTTGACACATATAGATACACCCACGTCCCCAGCCACTCCAGAAGGTTATTTTATGCCACGGCGTTCCTCTCCTTTCCAATCGCAATGAAGCGACCAGGGTGGAAGACGTTCAGCACGAACATTGCCACAAAGATTGGCATTCCGTCCAAGGAATCTGGAAAAGAGCAGGGAAGAGAGTTCATATCAGCCTCTCAAACCCACTTACACTTAAACAAATGCAGACACGTACTGAAAAGTTTTTCGTTGATGTAGACCGCTCCCTTCCACCCGCCCAAGAGCTCGATCGTTCGGTAGATGCTCCGAATATAGATGAACACCGTCGCAATCACCAATCCGATGAGCATGTTCCTGATGTTTGAAGTCAGACGAGCGCGTCCTGATAATTGGACTGCTGCTTCCTTCTCGAGAGTCACGGTCCTAGAGGCGTCTTCAAGGTCGGATGAAGGGGTGATGGCGTTCGGAGAAGCGAATCGGAGTCGGACGGGACGTTCTTTCAAGACGTGCCATAAAAAGTCGGCTTGGATGATGCAGTAGAGAGTAATGGCGGCTGTAAATAGAAGCAATTGGTCACGTGAGATTTCGGCCCGAGAAGCAGTGACCGTAAAAAAAGTTGCGCACCCATTTGGACGATGATACCGGCTACCATAATGTTGGCTCCCCTCTCGGATGCTTCCGGAGTGTCTGCGCTTGCTGCTGCGGCACCTCCAACGGCTTGAATTATGAGGGCGATGAAGTCGCCAGTGATGAAAAGGATGGAGTCTAACGGAAGAACTTCTTAGTACCCCGGAGAGGGGGTGGGGGGTGTGAAGTTGGATGGAGAACTTACAGGTTCGGGGACGTAAACGGCTGTACTCTTCTCCAACGAGCCTTATTATTCGTCCCATAATGATGAACATTGCTGTGGAGGATCTCTTGTCAACGGTGAACGGTATCTCAATTTGAAAAATAGACGAACCGGCAGTCATGAAGCTCGGGGCAATAATCGTGCAGCAGATACTGTGGAAGCACTCGAGATCAGCATGGGTGGAAAAGGTAGCGCAAGGTCTGGCTCACTTCATGTAGAATGCTTTGTCGCTATGATAATTCCGACTAGACCACGTTCGACCGGCCCAACCGATGATCTCACCAAAGCCACCGAAGACCATCGTAGGGTACAGCCACCACATACGATAGTAGGTTGCCTGACCAAGATGAGCGGCTTCGATAACAAACGGGCTTTAGCGCCCATAGCCCGAACCAACGTATGGTTCTCAGTGCTCACCGGTCGTGAGGGAGTATAGGACAGTGAACAAAACGCAGATCCAAAGCGTAGGGATGAACCCGTAGGCGCTGTCTTCAACTATGTCCACCATGGTCTGTTGTACAGGTGCTTGAGGATTGTTGGGTGGCTAGAGAGGGGGCGAGGTGGCTGGAAGATCTGGGTTCCGCTGGAGGTTGGGCCTTCGGTTACCTGCTCTCGCCTCTATATAAAGCTGTAATCGCACTGTGTAGTTTAGTGTGTAACGTAGAAACGACCTCATTGGGAGTCGCATATAAGTCTCGGCGCGTGCACGACTCGAGGCAGGGAGTCTTGGCATTTACCAAAAAAGGCATATCCGAGTGTCCAACAAGCCGGAGACTCGCCATGTGATGCGGCATATGAGCGCCAAGTCAAGCTTCAATACCCTGGACAAGTAAGATGAACTCTTGGATGGTGACCAAGAATACGCCTCGAATGTTTGGTGCGGTGATTGCATGCGAAAAATCCGGCTTTTGCACCACCGATCAGATTAACCAGACTCCTCGGCTTCGACCGGGTCTTCGGGAACGCAATTTTTTTTTCAAAAATCCCAAAGCCGCTAATGTTGACGTTGTTCACAAGGTAAGTATAAACAGAACGAGCTTTCTGTCAGCAACTCACGTTGAGGGTAACAATCATGATGCACGTATACGTTATCAGGACTACGGCAAGCGATGATCTTCGCTAGATTAGCGCCCTCGAGGTATTTGAGCTTGTTTCTTCTCCGAACTAGAAGCAAGCGCGGGTGCTGCGTTCGCAAAGTAAGCTTCAGGGGGTAGTGTCGGTGTCGAACGCTTGGACGCGCAGGTCTCGGAACACAACGAACGTAAGCTGCATTAGGTCGCACTCCAGCTAATATACAGTAACGAGAAAAACAAGCGGGGCGTAAAAGTCGTTAAGGAAATTCCACAGAGGATCGAGGTAAAGCCAAGTGCCCAGCCACTGGTATTGACATATATATATACACCCACGTCCCCGGTCACTCCAGAGGGTTATTTTATGCCACGGCGTTCCTCTCCTTTCCAATAGCAATGAAGTAACCAGGATGGAAGACGTTCAGCACGAGCATTGCCATAAAGATTGGCATTCCGTCCAAGGAATCTGGAAAAAAGGGCAGGGAAGAGAAATCGCATCAGCCTCCCAGAACTCAGTCACGCTTTGAACAGATGCAGACACGTACTGAAAAGTTTTTCGTTGATGTAGACCGCTCCCTTCCACCCGCCCAAGAGCTCGATCGTTCGGTAGATGCTCCGAATATAGA
>KN823228.1:22157-36730 GCA_000827465.1 Tulasnella calospora MUT 4182
AGGATAGTTTTGACAGCGGTCTGCGGTAGTGGGATATGGTTCTATTAGGGCTAGGGGTGGACTGATTGTGCAAGGCGGTGTTTGAATCACACAAGGGGAGGTCGGCAATGTCCGGAATCCGAACACGTGATGGATGTGTGGAAACCACCCCATGTCTTTCCGCATGCCCGAATCCGGAAAACGAAAACAGTTATTTCAGCAGCATCAAGCTTATTATCCTATTGTAGCAGAAATCTGGACATTATGTTTCGCCTTCGAAACTATGCCGGACACGGGGTGTTCTTTCTCACACATCATCTTCGTGTTCTGGACCAGAAAATTATCACCCTCCCCTTGTGTCAGAACGGAGGTACGACACGCACCGCCGCCACGTGGTTGGCTGTCGCAAATAACCAACCTGTTGCCAACGCGTGCGCTGCCCCTATTCATCCTCATGATAATTCCCTCTCGGGTTGTTGGAGAATGCGTGCACCGCTTACCACGAATAATGGGCTTGAGCGCAAGTCGCTGATGATATTCTGGAGTGGGCCGTTATTCGGTTCAAGTGGTGACTGGTGTCCGAACCATGCATGAAGACTTTCAAGGTTGTCTCATCACTCATGAACCATTTCTTCGACACCGTGCCCAACGTGCTATCTCGAGAGGTTTAGGATGTTTAAGCGCGTGAACGCACTCTGATGGAAAGAAGCACCATCTGAGGGTAATGAAAAGAACCGACTCAGGGCAGGTGGGTGGGGATGCCAAAAAGAGGCACGATATCTGAACGGTGGCGTCAGCGATAGGCGCCGCCTGCGAGGAGGGTTAGGTACGGCGGGGACAGCGATGCCAGCGATCTCTATTGGGCGTTGAATGGTGGAAGCAGATACGGCACAGATATCAATCGTCGTACTACTTCACTTTTCTTTGTTTGGTTTCCTTTGCCTCTCGTCTGCCACTTATAGAATTGCCCTCCACTTTGGGCCATTTCCTGTTCGTGGCTTTCCTTCATTGGGTGACTTACTGATCTTGTGTGTGCACTCTGCAGCGGTGTTCGCCCCATCCGCTGAATGCTTGTCGTCTGCCTTAGTATCCGATTGAACTCCACTGCTTAGCTGGGTATATGTACGTGCTCGGCTCAACCCTCCGGATCAGGATGGTGTGAAGACGGTGGTGGCGCACGACCATTACTCCCTCTGGCGCGTCTCCCCAGATGCCGAATTAGTCAGCACACCTTTCCGATCGGAAGGAGTCGCCAGAGCGGTCGCCCTAGAATTAGCCGCCCGCACAAGAGGAGGTCGGTAATGTCCGGAATACGAACATGCGATGGATATGAGGGAAATCACCCCCGTTGTCTAACGTGTGTCCGAATCCGGAAAACGGAAACACTCTCCTCAGCAACAATCAAGCTGACTAGCCAATCATAGCCGGAATCTAGGCATCATGTTCCGCCTTTGAAACTATCCCGGCCATCGTGTGTTCTTTCTCACAAATCATCGACGTGTTCTGGGTCAGAACATGACCACCCTCCCCTTGTGCCAGGTTGGTTATCACGGTGGAACCCTCAACAATAAAGCAAATGGATAATTTGAAGCAACTAATTGAATAATTAAGCATAGAATCCAGTGGAGCCCCCTAAAGGGGGGGAAGAAGGAGAGCATCTCGACCTTACCGAATGTACCAACAGCCTTGATGGCGTTAAGACGAGGCCTGGTTCCCACCAGCCCCGCACCTCGTGCAAGGTAAGGATTTTAAAAGTCCGTAAGAAACTAAATTCCTGGGGGACTCTAGGCCAGCGGCGGAGTGCTGACTGTAGGGGAGACTTCCAACTTGGGATGAATCATAACGGGCTCGTGGAATCCAACTGTGAGCCTAGCATGGCAGTCGGGGCGCTTTGTGTTCTATCAACCTTAGGTGGCCGAAGCACTTGAATGCTTCCATCACTCCGCTATGACTAGGTTTGTTCATCGCATTAGCATGCTATTTATTCCGGGCGCCTCTTTCCAATGAAATCCACTCGGTGGCGAAGCATTTAAGCCGCATCTGTGCGCCGAAAGAAATCGTTCAAGGACGGTGTGTTAGGCGGCTGTCCAACCTGGTTCTGCCGAGCATCCCACCCGTCGGGGTACAAACCACAGATGGGCTATGTTTTTTGGATAAAACTCGCCTAAATTCAGTATCGTATCTTGTTCTATTTTGGCTATCAAGCACACGGTGAACACGATTCAAGGACGATCGGCGCCACAGAGTCGAGGCGATACTCCCCACCGCGTTTTCTTCCATTTATCTCTTTGAAATGTACCCTCCGACAATGTCCTTGACCCCATTAGGAAGTCGCCATATTGCCAAGTTTGGCTCGATATCATTTAGCGCCCGACTAAAACGTTGTTCAAGTGCCTTCTCCGTGCGTGAAACAACGATCGAAAACACGCCCCTGAAGGTAGTCCCTGCCCTACGTTTGGGCTGTACACTCGGCCCTGTGTCTGCAGTCTATACCATGAAATATCGTTCTATAAAGCAGTTCATCGAGCGGTTTTCAATTAGTATCTCGACTATGCCGGCCCTCAGCTTTCCAGACAGGCGGCCTCTAGCTCCCCCACAGCGCAAAACCATCATTCTGGCATTTGACGGAACGGCTAACAAATTTGGGCTTCGGAACACCAATGTCGTTCGACTCTTCTCTTTACTAGAGAAAGAGAATCCGCAGGAGCAAGTCCTGTATTATCAGCCAGGAATAGGTAGGTTTTCTGCATGATTGACGACATATGTAGTACTAACCTAACCCGGGATGATACTCGTGGGTGAAACTTAGGAACATATCTCGCAGAGGGTAAGAAATGGTCCCCCAGAATAAAAGGACTGATGGAGAAAATGGACAAAGCATTTGCCTGGTAATACTATATATATTTGCACTCTTATCTGGCTGCGACCTGATCGGGCTCTTTCCTAGGTACTTGGACATACATGTATGGCGACATCAGGTATCTTTGACCTCAAGCATTCCATTAATGTTTTATGCTCAGGTGATGGATGGATATCGCTTTTTCATGAAACACTATAAGCAAGGGGACTGCATCTGCATGTTCGGCTTCAGCAGAGGGGCTTATACAGCCGGGTGTTTGGCAGGTATGCTTCATAAAGTGGGTTAACTCGAAACCACACTGTTATAAGGACGTTGTATATCAACAACACAGTAATCAGGTCGGGCTTCTCCCTCCTGATAATGACCAGATGGTCCCCTCGGCGTACGAGCGCTACTTGGATGTGTCGGCCGGCGGTGAAGCTCTTGCATTGGGGTTCAAGCAAGCATTTAGCATCGAGTGTCCCACCGAGTTCCTTGGACCTTGGTAAGAGTCTTTAATTATCTATAGTCTCCAGTCAATTCACGCATTGTCGTGGGGGATGGCCTTGCAGGGATACTGTTGCCTCAGTTGGAGTCATGCCCTCTAAGCATCTCCCCTTAACAGCTAGCAATGGAGGCATTAAGATTGTTCGCCAAGCACTGGCTCTCGATGAACGGCGCGCAAAGTTCAAGCCAAACCTTTGGCATGGACCCTCCACAACCGGGCCCTATTCAACGGAGAAACAACGAGAAGAACTTCTACAAGACCCCAGTGTCCCTGGAAGCCACCCACATACTCCAATTCAAATTCTAGCACACTAGCACCATCTATTTGTTCTGAAAGCACCATTCATTCTGGTCGTCCACCGTCAATTGCCGAGAGCTTTGGTCCACCGGAAGACCTTCATGCTAGAGATTATGAAGGTGCAACTCAAACAGATGCGAAAGAAGTTTGGTTCGCGGGCTGCCATCCTGGTCAGAACGCTGAGCCTTATTTGATGACCGGAGAAGGTTTAAGTTGATGATATTTCTTTCGAATAGATGTTGGCGACCGCCTTTATCAAGCCACTGGCGCAAGCTTGAGTGACCCCTCCTTCAGATGGATGTTCAATCAAATTCTCGCAGCTAATGTCCCCATTTACTTCAAGAAGGAGGCTCTTGATAACTTGAAATTCTTCAACGTTCTTGAAAGTGACCGTCACCGTCCCTTGGGACCCATAATGACGTCTAAAGGTTCCCGCTCGGTGGTGAAGAAACTTGAGCAAAAGGATGCAGTTTCGGCGGCTACGGCAGAAATGCGCGACCGTTTAAAACGGCGTGGACTTTGGTGGCTGGTCGAGGTCATTCCCTTTCGTCGTTCAGCCTGGAAAGGGGATGATGAACCTTGGGAGGAACGTCGGTAAGTCTTTGGAAGCGGCTGAGATGAGGTAGGGACGGGTTATTAAAGGCGTTATTTGACCTCAAATCTTGGCAGAAAACCAAATCTTTGGCGAGGGCGAAAGATCTGGAATCATCGTGTCCTGGTCCACGAATCGGTCAAACTTCGTATGGAACAGTCAGGGTATATACATACCTGCCGCAAGATTTGTTCGGAATGACCCCGTCGTAACATTCGTTGATGACTTTGGAAATGAGGTAGCCAAGGGACAGATACACGGAAAGCGTCTTGTGTCTTTTGAGGAAACTGCAGTAAGCATGCGCATTTTCTTATCCCAGACCTGCTCTTGGTATGGACTGTGCGCTAATAACACTCTATATGCAGGGCATCCAGACTAATGAAAAGGCTGGCAACTCCCGGATCTCGGCAATCGATAGGGTGCTGCCAACGGACTAAAGCGATACCGGAAGCGATACAGAAGTCGACGAATATCCATTATCACCACCAATCGCGGTCGACGACGGTCACGGAGCTCTCCGGAGCCAAGATCGTCAATACTAGTCGGTGCTGCCCCTGCCAATGCCTGAATTAGTGCATTCTCAAAAACTGGTATTATGAGAAATATGTAGGGTATCTTATGGATCAGAAGGAACGCACGGTAAAGATCTTTCTCGAGCTTGATTACCCTATAAATCTATTTCTCCGAATTCCTCCCCACTTTGTTCCATTTCTCTGCTCATACCTTATTATGGTTGCTTCACACGTTGTATAATATACCTACTTATGATGAGTGACTCCCTCTTGGGGTTGTCGAGAACCCTTTTGACTTGCAGATCGGGTGGCGCATCAGACGAGCCCCGGCAAGGGACCGCACACGAAGCCGGCAGGTCGAACCCGGGGGTCATTCCATCGATTGCACAGTTGAAGACCAAGAGAGGAGTTGGGATAGCTAAAGAAACAGTAGACAGCTAGAGTCTCTCGACCAAATAAGTAGGTAAAACCTCCCTGAAGGTTACAAACCAGCATCGCAGACATGCGTCCAGGATCTTCGACCTCACATCCCACCGCAACCCCCCATAAATGCGTTGACCTGCATCCCTACCACCCAGCCGTAAGTTCCCATCAAATCGCTGTCTCCCCTCTGTAATACTATACTTAGCACCGCTCACAGACTAGCTCCGTAGAAGCGGATTGTACGTACCATGACCGCGGAATATTTCACAGTCTCCTCCGGTCCTCCCCTAACTTGGTCGACTTGAGCGACGCAAAGCGAATACATGCCATTTCCTTTGACACATTCACCGAATTCAAAGTTTCCTTCAACAGCGCCACCTGAAAACGCAGCGCAGTCGCCTTTTCTGCAGATGCAATCGGGCTCTGGTTAATTAATCATAGCATCGGTCTTGTAAGATTCACTCACCCGAACTTTCCAAAGGATTTCCTGTGCAAGAGCCCGAGATTCGTCAGAACGACATCTGGTCACCGCTACCCCGTGAATTCTTACTTACACAACGCCATACTGAACGGGACACAAGAACGACGGCGAATGGTCCACCTCGCGCTTAGACATCAATTCCGCCCACCCATCCGCCTTGCCTTTCGCAACACCTTTCCCCAGTTCCTTTGCTCGTTTTGACAGCTCATGCCCTCTCGCCTGCGCCTGCGCCTTGTTCGTCTGGCCGGGGTTGATAATCGCGACCGAGTCATGGTCCGAGGCGTGCGTTTGCCCCGCAGCGTCGTTTGAGGCCGAAATCAAATCTGGGCGTGGGTTCGTCACGGGTTTCTCGGGTGCTTCGGCTTTGGATTTCCCTTTTTTGGAGAAAAGAGAGAATCCGCTGCTGGAGCCTCCATCTTCGATATCCAACGAATTGATTACTGGAATGCACCCGCAAACGGAGTACGGAACTCCGTATAGTTCCTGCTTCCGGAGTAAGCGACGGGCTCAGGAATCATCACAAACGACCAGCGCACCTTCCATGCTTCGGCAGTCTTGTCGTAAGCGGTGGATAAGGCGCCTTGGCCAACTTTGTCATCGTGATCAGGAACCTAAGCAAAATAGGGGTCAGTCGCGCAAGCGAGGAAGATCGGGATTGGGTTCTCGACTTACTATGCCAATGATATTCCTCAACTTCCGACTGAAACAGAATGATTAGGGAAGGTTTGTCCCGTTTTATATTACTGGTTGGACGTACTAGGAATCACATAGGAGTTGATGGGTGTGCCAAGCCAAGTCGATATCCTTTCAAAAAATACCGGAGAGTGAGTTCAAAGGGCTTGTCGCGTCGCAACAGCCAACTTCGCTTACCAAAGTAGGAACAGCGAACTTGCCGGGCATAGCGGCCATCAAGTCGAGGAAGTGGTGGTACCGAACGACACAACGCGTTAATGTATCATTATCGTCTTCCCATCGACCAGGTTCGGTGAATCCAAGGTTGACCATCTTGTCAATGAATCCCATTTGGCGCATCACCTAGTAGTGCCAAAAATCAATATTAATCAGTCCAGACCAATCGTCCCGGGCCGGAGTGTGAGAGTGAAAGTCCTTACCGCACTAGCCAAGTCTAGTGAAGCCAGCCCAGGACTCCGATAGGGGGCAATAAGTATACTCAACCTCAAAATCACTCGCACGTAAGAATTTTCTTTGAACCGAAAGACGGGAAGAACGACCACTCACTGCCGCGGAGTTCCCATGTGAGGCTTGTCTCTTCTTGCCATCAGACCTGTACGGCAATATGCTTCAAGCGCCTTGAAGGTCCAGCCGATTTGCTTTCCGAGACTCTCGGGTCGGATTGGATTCATGCCCTCTCGGAGACGGAGGTATTGGAGGCACAAAAGGTTGGACATGTCGGGATTGGCTGCGAGACCCGTTTGATAGTCGAGGACGGTGTTGCTAGAGCGAGACAAAATATTGAGCATTCGATTGGAAACATCACCTCAGAAAACGGTATCTCCGAGGACTCACGCCATGAAGTTGCGACTTGTGTCCATCATAAACCTTTGGAAGTCTTCAAAAAACTTGCGCATTCCAAGAGTCTGTGAGACGAAATCGGGGCGTGGTGTTGGATTTACTTCGTTCAACACAGATGAAAGGGTTGAAACTTCAACCGACCTCTTTGTTGAACTCAAATTTACAGTGCGAGCAAGCGCAGCCAAACGCCCTTTGAGCGTAGCCATCCCCTTTGTAAGTGATCCACGGAATAGTGTTGGGTTGAGAGCAACTGGGACAAAACACGGTGACCGTCTCTTCCGAGGTGGTGTTGATGGGAGGTTCGAACGGTTGTTCGGTGAAGGAACTGAAGGCAGAAACACGACCTTCAGAAGCGGGATGAGGGAGAAGGGTTTCTTGGTCGATCGAGGACGCTAGTTGAACGAGAGGGAGCGACCTATATCCCCGCATGAGCATGAGAAACGCATAGAGTCTCTTTTTAAGAGTGGAAACTCACCCAATCCTTAAGAGACCAGGAAGCTTCCGGATGCAGTCTTCATGATACGTTCTCGGATTAAGCATATAAGTATGCCACACCATCAGAACATCCAGAGGCGGAACCTCGTTCGGCTCCAACGTTCTCGGTTTGGAACTCTCCTCCTCTTCCTGTCCTTCCCCACCGATCATTCGAATGGCCCACTGCTCGAAGCGGTAGACAGCTCGCTGGAGAAACACCGCCCAGCGTTCTTCAGGCTCCATCGGTATATCGGCCTTGATGCCTTTGAGACTGAGAACTTCCTCTTTCAGACGATGGAACGCTCCGAGAAGAACGAGATGAGCTTCAAGATCGGAGGGCATGAGCTGAGGGACGACGTAGTTGTTGTTGATCTTGAAATGATTGGGAAGCTTGTCGTTGATACCGCGAGAGGAGACGAAGCTGCTGAGGTGAGCGGATGTTCCGGACGCATTGTATCCGGGTAGGGCGTCGGTAGGCTCAGCCGAGTAAGCGGGGGCGTCAGGAGTAGCGGAGTACGTGGGTAAGGCGGCCATGATGGTTGGAGAAAGGCTCAGTCATGAATGCCTAGGTCTTAAGTACGCTCCTCCTGGTGAGGTTTCTCCGTTGCGCAGATGAAGGAAGAATTGGACGGACTACGGCGGTGACATTTGCCAAGAGCTGCCTCGAGACGAAACCGGCGCCGTCAGAACCGAAAGTCACGATAGCGATTCTCTTTGAGGTAATTCTGCTCGTCCACGACCCGTTCAGCCAATCTGATCGTCGCCGACGGGGAATGTGCGTGGGTTTTGCTCACCTCCAAATAAATATTCCCTCATCTCCAGTGACAGAATGCCTGATGCTCTATTTTTGCGACTTGGCAGGGCTTGGTTTACGCGGAGCGATCCTCACGAAAAGGTGCTGCCATGGGTCAACGTTTGGACCTTTGACAGCTGTGTCGTGTTTTCAGGATTCGGCTTTTGTGGAACTGGGTCTGTATTTCAGACGTAGGATAAGCTTGTGCACGTGCAGCTCGCTTTCGCATCGACTTCAAGGCCCCGGGCGTTGGTTGGGATGGCCGGGAGTTGTGTGGCTGAGAATGTTTTGAATCGGGCACGTGACGAGTTCACCACGCACAGCCTCCGGCCCGTTATTCCGAGTTTCTTCCAATGCCGCTTTTGACTGGCCATGTGCACCTACGTTCTGAGTTTCTTCCAATGCCGCTATGTGCACCGGTTCTATTACTGTCTCACGTGCGACGTCCGAGGACGTGAGAACCGCAAATCACAACTGCCAATTTATTCACAGAGACGGGCCTTCGGGTGGTTTCACGCGAGAACAGTTTAGTACTTAGGAACGTCCAAACCTTCCTGGTAGTGGTGGTCCTTCTTATTCACCCCATTCGAGCGTAGGCGAGTCCTTCGCCGGATGTTCTCGGGAAACCACCTCCAAAGCCTATCTGTTTCTTGATACCATGAGCCCTTCTTCGACAGTCTTGAAAGTCCACTTGTAGTCTGAGGGATCGATGACTGTCGTCAACAGAGGATAGCCATTCTTCATCTTCGCAACCAGCTGCACGCTTAGCTCGGGTGGTCCATCTAATCTCCCGACCATATCGTGGCACATCACTGTGAGGTGGCGAAGGCTGGACAAAAGTTCCACGCGAGAGGCAATCTAAGGATGGAGAATTCAGTTTTTTCACAAGCCAGCATGTCTAAGGAGAGAAGTATTTCTGACCGCTTCGAAGTAAAATTCCGGTGGCGGAATCCCTAGGCCTGCATCTCGAATCGTGCACATGGGACCGATACTGAGCTCTTCAACATTTGGGAATTGGATGAAAAGTAATTCGAGATTCTTCCATATCGGCATTTCCATCACCTGCATGATGACTGAGAGCTTTCGAATCCGACTTCCCCCCTCTCCCGAAGCTTTCCATGAGAGATAATATCTCGAACCTCCATGAGTTTATATTCATTTTTTCCAACTGCGGAGCAACTGGCACAAAATGTGCTGCGACGTCTGCGATGGCCGGCCGCGAGCGAAGGTTGGGGACACCCCCAGTCTGAATGTTGAATGGAGGTGGCAGATCCTCTACGTTTGCAATCGCGATGTGAGATAGTTCGAGCTTTTCCAAGAGCGGTTGGCTTCGTAGGACTTCTCGCAAGTTGGACGTAGCCGTCTCGTTGTGTTTGATCGCAAGTTCCCAATCCTCAGGTACTTTGGTTTCCTCGTGAATCGAGAGATCGGTCAGCTTCATTTTAGATACGACGCCACGAAGGGAAGATAGTTTGGGATTCGAGATCCAAGGGACGGCTGAAGTCCCGAAGGGCCGAAGATTCTTGGCCAATGCTAAAGCTCCCAATCCGTCCGCTTGAAGAATAGCCAGAATCTCGATCGGATCCCATCATTCAGGGACTAGCGACCTCAAGTCAAGGACGAGGCTGTGCACGAGAAGCGCCAGATCGGGCCGGAGAGCGAATGTGGGGAGGAGCTTGAGTGATCGATCCGGTTTGGCGAACAGCTCGATGTCATGGTAGAGAATCGGTTCACAGATTTCTTGAAGGTATTTGTTGACGATGAGACTCCGAATTGAATCAGTCGGAAGGAAACATATAATATGCTCCAAGGGCTCTGGAAAGAGACTGAGGAATCCAGTTGGTTACGAGCTCCCCGCAAAGAATGATGGGTTAGTGAAGTCAGGCCTTGATATTAACCATCTGCTTACCTCGGTCGACATTTAAAACCCACAGGAGAATAAGACCCTGTGGATTATTATGAATCCGACTTAAGAACTGGTCTTAAAATGGCTGTCAAAAGCGACCTGCTTAAAACCATACGGAGGCTGTGAACCTGAGCGCATAAGCAGAAGGTGGCTTTTGACGTCATCAGAACTCAAGAGAAGTGCCTCAAGGCAAGGACCTCTTGGCTCCTCAAGGTCGGCAGAACCGAATATGTGTATCACGAGCCGCTTTCTTTAGTCAGGGGCAGGGAGTGAGGGAAAACGCACCGAAGGCCGATTTTGGACGTTAGCGAAAACATATCTGTTCCAAAAACACATAAAATAATTAGCAGTATTGCAGAAACACATGCCTCAATCTATTCGAGGAGCTCCGAGAGACTTACGCCCGGAAGTTTGGAGGATGGTCCGATCACCAATCCCCAACATTGTAAATCTTTCTCCAACCACGGACCCCCTCGAATATCCTCGCAGGTCATTCCTGCACGAGGAAAATCACGAGCTTGGCTGGCATCCTCGTGGTGAAACCTCCGCCCCAAAGCACTGGATCAATGAAGGGCTCTCAACAGAACAGAGGCTTCTGGCCGTCGAAAGATCGTGGAAACTTTCTGTCGCAAGATTTCTCAAAGCAGTCTAGATGTTTCAAATTTCGAAGAGGAAGCCTTCGTCATGCTGTGAGAGTACTGAGCTTAGATCCAGGCACAACTGGAATAGGTGCCAGGGACGACAAGGCCGTCCTCACCTCGACGTGCAGTTGGGGCCTCGATCGAAAGTGGAGTAGGACTTAACTTCTCATATCTGTCTAGTCAGAAATTTGGCTCTAAGCCGCGAAGACTGGGTCCTGGCCCGCGACCCCAGAAAGGAGGTCAAGCTTAGAGAACCGGAGGGCACATGACCGCACCGACAGAAGATTGATTCAGAAGAACAGAGAAATATGATTCTAACCGAATGGATCTAGGTCATAGATGAGGCAATGACTCGGCACTACGCGTCCCACTCGAGAGTAAGGCGATCGGAGAAGTGTATGAACCACTCCGACTCCAGTTTGCACTCCAACTTGGCATGAAAACTGCGTCCATCCGAGTCCTCGAAGGAAGGTGTGTATACCCATAGGCGATCTTCCGTGTCAATAAAACGCTCCAAACTTGGACAGTATTTCTTGAATGTCAGGAGATCCTTAACCGTCCGGTCTAGGTCGTTCGGATTTGTCGTCCTGAGACCACGAATTTCCAGCTTCCGCAGCAAAGTTAACAGTCGTAGGTGAAGGGAGATCTAAATCGTTCAACGAAGGTCGCGAATCATCAACTTCGGAAATCAGCATCACGTATCCGTCTTGTGATGACTCACGCCGTCTAGATAAAACTGAAGCGGGTGGACGTGGAACCAACCCTTGGACATGATATTGAGACTTTCGGTATTTGTGAAGCGTGCCAGGAAGCTCCCAAAGTCGTCCCAATTAGAAACGTTGTTCAGATCCACCGAGATAGTCAACCCCCGGATTTTGTGTCCATTCCACGTCTCTCCTAATGGAGCATAGGCTAACCCTGGACCTTCAAACCCAAAGGCAAGGTCGAGTTTGCTGAGTTTCGGAGCTGCATTTAAGAATACTTCGGCGAACCGAGTCGGTCCTTTAAAGTGGTTGAGGTTGGGGACGTCCGCGGCCAAGATGCTGTTGAGCAGGTCAGCTTTGACGTGACAGGACGTAAGGGAGAGGAATTCTAGCTGGGGTTGTGACTGTAATATTGCTCGGAGATTTGAAATAACCATCTGGCCCGTTGCTAGGTCATCACCTGTAAAATAATAATACCCGCCTGCTATGGTCAAAGAGGTCAATTCCATTTGGGAAACGACCCCGCGGATATTGGTCAATGCAGGGTCCGACAACCACTCCAGCCCCCCGATATTGAGTGATTGAATGTTCCGGGCCGAAGCCAGTGGTGCGAGACAATCGGGTTGAAGGAGATCGGGTAGCTTGTACGTGGCTATGCCTCTAGGGTGGCACCATTCAAGATGGATATAGAGCTCCCGAATGGTCAATGCCAGGTCCGGACGGAGGGCCAATGTGTTGAGAAGATGGATTGATCCGTACGACTGGTTGATTATCCAGATTTTCCGGTATAAGTATTGCTCGCAGGCGGACCGCAATGTCCTATTGATCATGAGTTGAAGGATTGACTGAAGAGGTAGGAAGAACATGATGTGATTGAGCAATTCGGGTGGCAAGTCATGAAGATTAGGCGGGGTCCAATCTTGTCCCATTGGATCCAGCTGCGATGTATGCTAGCCAGCTGCCCGTTCTGAGATCACCCATAAATGTCACGTTAGTGATGACCGTTCGGGTGACGTGATCCGCCGTACCTCGTTTAACTCCGTCAACAGGCCAACACCAAAGAGTATTAAGATTGCAGGGACTCGATATTGACTCCTCTGAGGAAATCAGGCTGGGAGGGCCGGACCCTGTGGAGGACTGTCGATCGGCCAGGAGCGGATGGTCGCGGTAACCCCTCGTCCGCCTGTTGTTCTACTCCCCCACGGTTGGGTCTCAACCCGTCACTGTGTTCCTGCGCCCACCGACGTCGACTTCGCACCTACTTCTGCCAGGGGTGATAATCTTTATATCCGGGTGAGCTCTGCTCTACTAGGGGCACAAATGAATAACTACAGCTCAGTTTGCCGGATGTCGACATCGCTGCCAAGTTAAGTCCGGGAATGTGGACCTTCTTACAAGCCTCCCTAAAAGGCCGACTTTTAACACTCCCTAGGAAGAGGTGATGTGTTGGTTAACATGGAATCTGGTTATCTCGGGTAAGTGCTCTATGAGGTTGGCGCTGTCCGGATATTATGACATGATTGATCACCGCCAACTTGCACGAGTAGTCAACGATTAAGTATTTTTCGTGGCGGATCCTCACCCCACAATCAGGATTAATAACTATTCTTTACCGAAACTGAAACTGAAAGAGGTTTGTTCAGGGCCAGCACCGAAGTGAGAAAACAAACTAACTAACTAAACAAAATGAAAACTCTCTGTCCGAATGGCCCATTGAGGGCTTCGATCCAAAGGCTCCTGTCCCGTTACAATAAGTAACGGTCCGGGTCCGCGGAGCCAGACGCGCTCCACCAGCAGGGGTATGACTGGAAGGGAGACTGTACACAACGGGGTTGGTTCAAGGACTTTAGTGGAAATATATATATTCCAGAGCCACATAAAGAGTCAAGAGCCTTCGTCTTGGAATATCGAGCCCTTGAGTCTTTCGGAAAATCGACCGGAAAGTGGGGGAGGGTGAAGGTGAGATCTCCCACCTAACGATGTAAATAACTCTCCAACTGTGAACCTTCTCAAATAAGGCTAGTAGGCTATTCGTGTGTAGGAAACACCACCCTTTAGGCTCGCTCCGTCCTGGTCGTCCACAACCAATACACTGGATCAATGTTGGCTCCCTAGCGGGAAAACAGGCGTCCAGTCGTCAAAAGTTCCTGTGGCCCTTGCGTCAGTAGGATTCCCTAGGTGTTTTGAAGGCTAACGGTTTCGAAAAGGATACCTTCGCTCCACTGTGAGAGCACCGAACCGATATCCACGCACAAACTGAAGCAGGTGAGGGCCACAGGCCGTCCCCACCTTGACGTGGCAAGAGGACCCTTCGACAGAGAGTTCCGATTGCATATAACTCCTTGTATCAGTCTTGCCATAAACTTGACCCGGAGTTCCCGGTATTCGTTAACTGTTCACGACTTCAAGAGGAGTCCGGGCTTAAGGAAACAAAAGCAAAAGGTACGCTACCGCACAGGGAGACAATTGGTTTAGAAAGAGAGGGAAACATCATTTTAATTGGATGGATAGAGGTAACCGATGAACTTAAAATCCGACTCTACATGTCCCGCTTGGGACGGGGAAGATCGGACATGTGTGAAAACCGCTTGCATTCCAACTGGCAGTCCAGCTTAGCATTCCAACTGTTTACTTCATTGAAAGAAGGGATGTATACCCATTGGCGATCATATGTATCTATGAATCGCTCCAAGACAGGACAGTGCTTTTTGAACTTCAGAAGCACTTCAGCTCTTCGGTCCAAGTCTTTGGTAGTTGTTATGTAGAGACCGCGGATTTCGAGCTTTCGGAGCAGAGGTAACACGCGTAGACGAGGAGCGATCTGGAGGATTCAACGGAGATCCCAGGTCGTCAAATTTGGAGCACCAGGATTGTGGATCCGGATTTGGTCT
>KN823228.1:45987-61185 GCA_000827465.1 Tulasnella calospora MUT 4182
CTCCGATTGGAATCGAAAGCTCAGATCTCCCCAATCTCCGAACTCTGCGGGCTGATGCTGCGACCGTCGCAGCAATCCTACCGACCGTCGCCACCGGCCAACTGAGCACACTGGAGATGGACAGCTGGGGAAACAGTAACCATAGCCTATTGGTCTCATCTTTTACCTGTCTAAAAGAGGCCAGACAAAGAGTTCGAAAATTACACCTGTCGATCGAATGGAATTCGTCCCGAGGTTGGGAATTTGATTTCGGACGAATTCTGGAGTTGTTCCCAAATGTCGAGTCGCTCAGGGTCTTGGGATCATCAACACCTTTGCTTGGTAATCAGCCAACGCTTCTTCACACTTTCCTCGAAAAGGTATTTCCACACGAATGTAGCGTCTCGGCGACAAATCTCACCAGCAGCCATTGTGGGTTTTCATTTTTGGTAAACCCAGGTCGCCTCGCAGATTACCCAATCACCCAACCTCACCACACTCGAGATGTCTCTTACATTCAAACTGGAACCGGAACCGACCGACATCAATGACGTAGACGAGGAGCTCATGCTTAGCCTTAAAAGCAGCTGCCCTTCGTTGAAAACATTCATCGACCAAGCACAACGGGAATGGGCATTCCTGCCAAGCGACAAGGAAGGACAGAGCAATTCCTCTCGGGTGGTGAAGGTGGGGCAGCTATATCGGAGCTCTCCACGTTTTCGCTGGGATATATGTGCTGTTGAATTGGACCTATAGAAGTGCTAGTAGACCGCTTTGTGGATATAGCCATAATATTTTAGCTTGAGACCCGTTTCACAGGTATAGCAGAAAGCGACCTTTATTAGAGAGTATTTTGATTTGATACAGGAGGAGTGAAGAGGTGAGAGAGAAAAGGTTCCGCACTGGGACCATGCTTCCTCTATCCCTCATCTTACATTCGTTTGCTTGGATCCACGGGTATTAGAGACTTGCCATTGTCCTTGCAGTATTTTGATTAGCATGAATTTGTCTCACAGGCGCTGCCCCTCTTTGCAGAATGTTTCTCCTGTGCCAAAGGCTCCGAACCGCTCGAAAAACCGTCACGGGCCTTCTACCATCGTAAGGGCTGGGCTGAGATTACCGGGTCAGAGTCGTTTCGACATATTATCTGCTACGCCAGCACCTATCACGGGGTCGGCTAGTATGTGACTATACTCAATATGCCCATCTTTGTGTTGAGCCGAGTGCATCACGACCGTCCCTAAGCTTGCGACTCCGAGCAGTCCATCAAGGCAAGTTATTCCCACGGTTTGAGCTTCCTCCACCTCCCGGCATTCTCCCACCGCACTAGAGATACCCGTCGTAAAATCCAGTAATCTATCCACCTTTAATAACAGCAATATTCTGAAACGGCGTGGGTCTACATTTCAGTACCCTCTTCCCACCACCTCTCGCTCGAAGTCCCTGTTGCTTGTTCGGTCCACCACTTCAACCTTCCCCAGTGTTTGATACTACGAATAAGTGGCACCGGGTAAATTTAATTCATTTTGCCAATGGGAGTAAACGTTTGATGTCTTTTTTTTCCCTTCGGCAGACCACCAACGAGAGTGATTCCATGACTCAGCCATCCGCAAGCAAACTTCTCCAACTTCCACTTGAGTTGCATGGATGCATCTCCATCTTCCTTCCTCCCGGCTCAATCGCCAGTCTCACCAAGGTCAACCGCCAACTTCGATTAATTTACGAAAAAACTCTGTATCGGCGTATCAACCTCTACGGGCAGCCGGGCCGGACGGTTCGGCTCCTCAGGACTTTTGCGTTCCGCCCCGACCTTGCACTCCTGGTCCATAGCCTCAAAGTCAACTTCAGTTGGCTCAAGCTGACTGTGTCTGGAGGACGCTGGGGCATTTCACCAAACGACCTGTCTCGTCTGAACGCACTTGGTTTAGCCCGGAATATCAAGTCGTTCAGCCTACAGGGAGTGTATTGGTTGTTGTACCGAGCGATGGCCCCGATTCGGGAGATCATCTCCAAGATGAAGTTGACAAGCTTGCAGACATTCGTCTCGATGCCGTTTTCCCATCGTCGCAGTGGACAGTCGGAAGCAGAAACGATTTTTGGAAATCTCCGTATGACGCTGCAAGGCCAACCTATGCTACGAGACCTTAATTTTGAATATCCAGAGTTTCCGGGAAATGTTCGTAATGGGATCGAAATCTCGGACATCCCAAGTCTCCAAACTCTGCAAGCAGATCCGTTGACCGTAGCACGGATCTTACCGGTGGCCGCCCGTGACCAACTCAAGTCGGTGGAGGTCCTTGGCTGGACGAAGATCTGGACCGGATTCCTGGTCTCTTCTTTTTCCAGATTAACCGAAGCCAGACAAAAGGTTCGCAAATTGGAGCTGTGGATGGAATGGGACTTAGAGCGGGGCTGGGACTTTGATTTTGGTCAAGTGCTGGAGATGTTTCCCAATACTGATTCGCTTAGAATCAAGGGTTTATCGTCCGAACCGGATAAAGACGATATTGAACTTATGGACGCTTTCTTGGAAAAGGTATCAGACAAGAATCCTTTCTCAGCTGTGGATCTCCCTAACATCCTCCGAATATTTTCTTTTTCTTGGCAAAACCAGGTCGCCTCCCAGATCACTCAATCACTTAAACTCACCACAATCGAAGTGTCTCTCAGAATAACGAACATGTGGCGAAGTGATTGTGTGAATGACGTGACGGAAGAGCTCAAGCTCAGGCTCAAAAGTAGCTGTCCTTCGTTGAAAACCTTCATTGACCCGGCACGACAGGAGTGGGCGTTCTTGTCCTGTGAGGAAGAGGAACGGAGTAACGATTTTCGTGTGGTAAATGTGGGACGGGTGTGTCGCGGATTTAAGTATAGTAGCGATTTGGAGGCTCTTGAGGGAGGAAGTGTAGACTTGATTTCGGACTAAAGTGAGCGGAACGTTTTGCAACACGAGGGCTATAGGAAAGCTAAATGAGAGAGCTAGTACATAGGAAAATATTACTATTTGATAAAAACGAAATGAAAGATACGTAAAAAAAGCTCCAGCATCACCGGGCTTCCTCCATCCTCGCCCTTGCATCCCCGTTTTTGAACATTCCAATTCGGCTCAGCTCTGCACAGGTCAATCCAAAAGGTAAGAGGGTAGGAAACGAAACCAAATGCGATTTTCCATTCGAAAATACCTAATCAAAATGGGTTCAGCTGGTACGTTTTTGAACTCAATTGGCCCATATTCGCTTTGAAGGGATCAGGACCCGTCCTGAAGCCCTCGAAGGTCAGGTATTCCCACGGTTTGAGTTCCCTCCACCCCACCACACTAAGTATATGGAATATCCGTTGTAGAATTCACTCATCTCTCTATCTCTAACAACGGCGATACTCTGACACGGCGTGGGTCGAAATCTTCAGTACCGTCGTCCCACCACTTCCCGCTCGAAGGGCCTGTCTCTTGTTTGGTCCACCACTTCAACCTTACCCGGTGTCTGATACCGCGAATAAGTGGCATCAAGTAAATCTAATCCTTTTATTCAGTGGTAGGAAACGTTTGACATATTTTCCCCCCTTTGGCAGATCACCTGCGAAAGTGATTCCATGACCCAGCTACCAGCAAGCAAGCTTCTCGGACTCCCGTTCGAGTTGCATGAATGCATCTCCATCTTCCTTCCTCCCGGCTCAATCGCCAGTCTCATCAAAGCCAACTGCCAACTTCGATTGATTCATGAGAAGACTCTGTATCACCATATCAACCTCTACGGCAAGCCTGACCGGTCGGTCGGGCTCCTCAGGACTTTTGCATTCCGCCCCGACCTTGCTCTCCTGGTCCATAGCCTCGAAATCACCTTCAGTTGGATCAATTTTACCATGTCTGGAGGAAGTAGGGTTATTTTACCAAGCCACCTGTCTCATCTGAACGCACTTGCGTTGGCCCGGAATATCAAGTCATTCGGCTTACGGGGAGCGGATTGGTCGTCGCACCAAAAGATGGCCTCTATTCGAGAGATCATCTCCAAGATGGAGTTGAAAAGTTTACAGATATTCGCCTCTGTGTCGTCTTACGGTGAACCGCAGGAATGGATTTTAGCAAATCTCCGTTTGATGCTGCAAGGCCAACCTACACTACGAGACCTTACATTTAAATTTCCAGGCTGTAGGGGAGATGTTCCTAATGAGCTTGAAAGCTCGGACATCCCAAGTCTCCGAACTCTGCGAGCACAAGCGTTGACCCTAGTATCGATCTCACCGGTCGCCATTGGTGACCGCTCAAGTCGGTGGAGGTCCTCGACTGGAGGAAGATCTGGAACGAATTCCTGGTCTCTTCCTTTTCCAGGTTACCCGAAATCAGACAAAAAGTTCGCAAATTACAGCTATTCGTGGAATGGGACTGGAGCCGGGGTTGGGGCTTTGATTTTGGACAAGTGCTGGAGATGTTTCCGAATCTTGATTCGCTTAGAATCAAGGGTGAATATTTCCTGAGAGATGAAGGATCTACTAGGCGTCAGGAGCTGATGGACGCTTTGTTGGAAAAGGTATTTGTACAACAACCCTCTTTCAGCTCTGAATCTCCCTAACATTCCCGAATATATATATTTATTCATTTGCTAAACCAGGTCGCCTCTCAAATCACTCAATCACTTAAACTTACCAAAATCGAAGTGGCTCTCAGAATAGAGTACATTGTCCGAATTAAATGCGTGAATGACGTTACGGAAGACCTCAAGCGTAGCCTCAAAAGTAGCTGTCCTTCGTTGAAAACCTTCATCGACTCAGGAAAACGAGAGTGGGCGTTCTTGTCGGATGAGGAAGAGGGAAGGAGCAAGAATTTTCGTGTGGTGAAGATGGGAGAGGTGTTTCGCGGGTTTACGTATGGCAACGATTTGGGAGCTCTTGGGACGGGAAGTGTAAACTCGATTTGGGACTAAAGTAAGCGGAACATTTTGGAACATGAGGACTACAGAAAAGCTGAATGAGGGGGCTAGTACATAGGAAAATATTACTATCTGATACAGACGGAATGAAAGAGACGTAAAAAGACCCAGCATCATCGGGCTTCCTCCATCCTCGGCCCTTGCATCCCCGTTTCTTGAACATTCCACTTCGGCTCAGCCCTATACAAGTCGATCCAAAAGGTAAGGGGATAGAAAACGAAACCGAATGAGATTGTCCATTCGAAAATAGCTAATGGAATAGCCCGTCAAGGTTAGTATTTCTAGTTGCAGGTCAATCCTCTCCAGGTAAACGACTTACCCCCCAACTCGAGTCCTTGGCTAAGGCATACACCCATGGCAATAGCGAGAGCAATGAGCACAGTCGCGACCAAGGCTTTTGATAGCGCACTCCACATGAGTGTCCGGTTGTCGCGGTTGTGCTTGCTTAGGGAGAGGTACTAAACGGGACGGGGTTCGAATTGCGGAGGGTAAGTCTGGGCCCAGGCTGGGGAGGAAACCCTTTAGGGAGGGGAAGAGCTCTTACTCACCTCCACCACAGTAAATAGCCCGCTCAAAGCAACTCCGAGCATGAACAGGCCCAAAAAGAGTCGATGGAGAGTCGTGTATCGTTTCGTGTCGAAGCCGGCGAGCAAGATTAATCCAGCACCTCCAAGGACTGAGCCAAATATGGCGAGTCCCGCAAGTACCTTCTGGGCTCTTGTTGCCTCGTGCGTGAGTCGACCTCGGTGTCGTAACCACCTCTCGGCGACCAAGGTGCCCATGAACGAAAGGGCTGTGATTATGCAACCGATGACAAAAAGTGGTTTGAGAATGTCCGCTGCTATGTCGGATATGTCTGAAACCATCGTATGAGTATGTGCGGGTCCGGGAGAATCGTAGGGAACGCACAAGGGAAGGTCGTCTCTTGGGTTACGTAGTGAGGTCTACCCTGACCGACCCAAGTAAGGATCAGAACCAACAAGGTTACTAGAGGAACGTGTGGCAAAATATCAGAGATTACATCGATGCAAATATCTGCGAACCACTTACTGCACCACGTTACTGAGCACACGATGGGGATCCAGTGGTATCGACTATGGTTGTGATGAGGATCATTTGCAAACTTGGCCATTAGTGACTTCCTGTTTAAATAGTGTTCCTAGCGAGCGCGATTCCGCCTCAAAGACTGTTGAAGGTGGCAAGGGGGGGGGGGAGAGGGGAAGGCTAAAGATCGGGAAGTGGACAGTTTAGAAGGAGGCCGGTTGGTGGAGGTAGTTGGTGTCGGACGACCAGAAAAAAGGACCAATCCGCGACTATGAACAATGGGGTATGACGCGCCAATTCCGTAGTGAGCCGTAAACCGAGGGTCTGTTTTTAAACGCCTCCACCAGTTCCAACGGGTTCCAATCTGATGACGTCATAGTTCGTAGTTGCCGCCGGCCGCCGCGTGGTTTCTGTTGGGGGTTGAAAACGACCTTCTCGTCATCGTTATCACCTATTCACAGCTAATACGACACCTAGAGGCAAAGAGAGATTTTGAGGTCCTTAAGCGTATACTGAAAGATCGTGATGCCGAAGAAGTCGTTAAGTCCCTCAGCAACGTCGAAAAGCTGGGTGAACAGCTTGTGCCTGAAGTTGGGGGTATATTCATAGCAAGAATAATTTTGTGTTCCACGATTAAGTTACAATGTTCTAGCATTATTCTCGAAGTGGTCCGGTCACTTCAATGGTTAGGTGTCTACAGAGAAACGGGTACAAAAAATCATTCGCGAGGGAATCGCAGCTTTACTTCGGCCGCGTTCCAGATGCGCTTCACCGTATCTGGGAGGGTAACTCGATTTCGGTCTGACATCGGCTGTTTGGCCCTAGCATCTTCCTCTAGTTTACGTTGGTCATAATCTTCGGTCGTCCAGACTTCGTACTGTGGCAGGTACCGCCAATCTCCGTTGTAGGAGCTCAGTCGAATGCTACAAATAGTCGGGCATAGTGAATGGAAACTTTGGACAAGAGCGAGCTCCTCGCTGACAGGCAGAGGGGTAAAGTTTACGAGGTCGAGTCTTTCGAGAGGCAGGACGGGGAGTATTGCCGTTAGGGCCTTTATGTGGTCCTACAATGGAGGTAATTAGTCGGTGTGTCCGATGAAAGCAACGGAAATCACTCACATTATTAATCTCATTAAAACTTCCCAAACCGAGTGTCTTCAAATTCGAGAAGTTCGTCGGCAAACCAAGGATGATATCGGGCCAGGATACCGAATCATCATTACTCCACCCTCCCACGTCTTCAAAATATCCAAGCTCGATGACCGCTGGCAGCTCCCCTCTACTACTCAAACTTCCCGGAGCCCCTCGGTAGGCTTTCAGGTATTGCAGGCAACCCTGTTTCAGATCCTTGGGAAGGATGTCCCCCATCCCATACAGTCGAAGAAGATGGAGCTTCTCCACACTTGCGAGGACATCCGTGATTAGTTAGAGAGGTATGATGGCGTCACCGGCTTCAGTTTTTGGCACAGTGATGTCCAACCACCGGACGGCTGCCGCTGCCTGAGGTCGATTCTTGATGCTCTGCAGGCAAATCAAACTCCGTTGATACACTTGAGATTGAGTGCCGTAGGTGAACTTCACGACGATGCGCTCGTAAAGGTACTGCTCTGCGAGTTACCGGAAGAAGGAAGAGACGAGGACAAGTTGGAGATGATCCTTGCGAGAGAGATAGCGAAACGCGAGCAGCCATGTTTCTGGCGGGACCGAGTCGAATCGATCCTTTGACACTTTGACCTCTTGAGTTGCCTTCAATTTCGCCTTAGCGGACAATAACTTCTTGATCTTCCTCGTCGACTTCATCTTGTAGGACTGGGGAACTTGCTGTTGGCTGGGCTTGCGAAACGTAAAATCGGTACCATACAACAACACCGCTGCCCCACGTGACATCGGCCTTTCCCCGCCTTACCTCCGTCCGGCATCGAGGCTTCGAGCGTGCCGCATTCGCGACTCCTTCCACAACTCCCCCTTCGCTACTCTTCCCACCTCCTTCAACCCAAAGCCTTCAGATTTCAGATCACGCAAATACAGGCCTAAACCATTCGAGCCCATCCCAAGAGCTAGCTTTACGAACCATCATGGCCTTACCAACCCCGGTCGACGAGATGGAACGACATCAGGTGTATTGGCTCGAGGATGGCAACATCATTCTCGTACTGGAGGACCGAATCGCGTTCAGAGTATACCGAGGTCACCTCGCTAGGCATAGTCTTGTCTTCGCGGACATGCTGGCACTATCTCCTTCAACTGCAAAGAACGACCGTAAGGCCCAAGCCACAGTGGAGCCTCCTGAATTCCGCCCGGTCTCAAGCCCGAATTCAGCCTTTAAACAACTTACGAGTGTGGAGGAGCAAGAACACTACGACGGAGTCCCGGTTCTGCGTCTGTCACAAGATCGAGCGGAGGACGTTGCGGCACTGTTGGACGTTGTCCTCCAGGTTACACCTGCGGATCCGAGTTTTAACATGCTCGAAGGTGTTTTGAGGATATCTACAAAGTACCTGTTCGACGGTGAGTCTTATCTGTCAACTTTAAAGATAGTGAAGTTCACTGCTTACCACCCAATTGTAGGTGTACGGGCATGGGCCGTCCAGCACATGCAAGCCCGTTTGCCGACCACTCTACACGACCTCTTGGCTGACCCAACACTTGGTGAGCCCTGACCGCTTCTTCCTACACCCTTCACCAAAGCTTATCAGTCTCTGGATGTCTCTACAGAGGTGTATGGTGACCGAACTCTCGCTGCCAGAGTGATCGCACTGGCAAGAGAGTTCGACTTACCTCAGCTCATACCACTGGCGCTCTACGCCATCGTCTCCTTTAACTTCGCCGAACCGCCAGCTCCTGCCTCACCCTTATTTTCTCCCCAATCGTCACCAACTACCCATACGTTCCCACCCGTTCCACCTCCACCAAACCCATATATAGCAGCGCTCGCCACTATTCACGCCACCCTACCCCCAGGAGATGTCAGCCGATTTACGCTCGGCCGCCAACGCTTATCAGAGGCCGCCGTGTCTTATCTCTTCCAACTGCGAGAATACGGTTTGATGAAGATAAGCTGTTCCCGAAAAGTGGGGCAATACCATCGCACATGCGCTGCTGGGAACGTCCATGCCGTGTGGAGCAGACCTCAACCTGCCGTCGCTGAGTTCCTTAGGAACCCGTTAGGAGTTATGGCGGTGGAAGGTAAAGCGTACGATTTCAGCACGATGTGCGGGGACTGTAATACTGCTGGTCAAGCGAAGCATATCGAGTTGGTGGAGGACTTGTTTGGGAGGTTGAGTGAGATCTTCATGCTGGACGACCATTCGTTTGAGCGATAGTAATTATTGCTGTGCCATTCCGATATATTTTGTAAGTAGGCTTCTGTAGTTGTATGATGTATGCGTATTGAGATTGAGGTGCCTCAAAGATTCATGCTGATAACCGAGGCCACGCGACCTCGGCCAGGCCCGCCGTAACGTTCAGTTGAGTGTTCCTCGCTGTTCAGGGACCTTCAATGCTGCCCCTGCTTCCCAGCTTCCACCCCTGCCTCCGGCATTACTCCACTATAAGGATGAGCATCCAAGTCACGATGCTGAAGGCGCTCTATCAACCGACCCCTTCAGAGTGTGCCGTGTCATGGAGTCACCTAGATCATCCTATGCAGATGATGAATCCTCGTCAATTGGGCGCGGGACGTCAACTATTGAAGAGTCGGGAAGAAGTAGTCCCGCTTACTCCTATCACTCTTCGATAGATGGGGCTGTTCTATTGCGCGAGGTACACGGGCGGACTTTGAACAACACCAGAGATGTCAGTACCCCGTCTCCACTGTCGAACCATGCTAACCTTCTGGCGCTTCGAAGCAATATATCCTTCCAGGTCTAGTAGTTGAGATACTTGAATTTTGTGCCAGAAACTGACGGCTACTTTGTTCGTAGTGGACATGACCGAGCATAATCGCCTAAATGTCCAACACGAAATGCTCAAAATCAAGCTGGGTGGGCTGTTCCTGCAACCTCGAGCAGTCCAACGGGCGCTTGTTCCTCGCAATGGCTCTATTCCAGCGGTGTTGGATGTGGGTTCAGGTTCAGGCTCCTGGGTCTTGGATATGGGTGAAATGTTCCCACATGCGGAGGTGGTTGGTTTGGACCTTGCCCCTGCCAATCTTCCACGGTATGAAATACTTTAGCAACGAAAGCGCCCTTGGTTCATCCTCCGGCTTAACGCCGCTTCTGGATGCAGGGAACCCACCCCAAACTGCCGTTTCGAATGCGACGATGTCAACTTTGGCCTAAGCCACTACAAGAATTCGTTCGATGTTGTCCATGCGCGCTGTGTTGACACAGGGATTGCGGACTACCCCCATTTCCTCAAGGATGTCCACCAAGTCCTACGACCTGGAGGTGTATTTTTGTCCGTTTCCGGTTCGTCGAAGATGTTGGGCAAAGACTTTGAACCTTGCGTAAAAGGCAAAGTAGATCCGAGCGTCCCCGTAAGTTTGGGCCCGAAGGGGTGGAATCCGAAACTGATTTGTCCATAGTCGGAGAATAATACAGCTACCTTGTTGGCCGGATTCCATGAAGCTGCCCGAGTTTGTTCCGAAGCTACGCTGTTATCAAATTACATCACCTTCTGATGAGGACCAAATGTATTCCATAGGCTCGGGGCGCCAAAACCGAAACGTTCCTTTACATTCGCGGTTGGCTAGAGGAAATGGGGAAGAATGCCTGGTCAACGGTTGGAGAAACCACATTCTACGTCCCTGTTGGGCCATGGCAAGAGAGCAGTGAGCCTTCATCACAGAGGTATTCCTGGGGACTATTATGCTAACATATCCACCGAAGTGACCGATAAAGATCGCCACATTGCCACCCTCATGAATCACGACATCATTCGGCTTTTGGCGTCCACTCGCCCTAGTCTACTATCCTATGGGTATCCGGAGCAAGTCGTGGATAATTGGATCGAAAAGGCAGAGGATGAGCTTCGACACATGAGAAAGAAGATGTACGTCCGCGTGAGTAAGAATTTGCCCCGCCCGTTTTTGAAATTGTGCTCGTCTAACGCCCGGACCAATTGGCAAAAGTGGATTTGTACCTGGGCAGTCAAAGTAGGAACTCCGGGCGAAGACCCTGAGGAACACAACTTGACATAAATAATACGGCAAAATCCTTTGTTACTCTTGTACAGAGTGCCTCGCTTCAAATGCTGTCGGGTAGGTAGCCGGCGTCACCTGCCATGCCGTTGGGTTTGGAAGCCTTTCGAGCCTCGTGCAGTTGGTTCCTGGGAATATAGCGGTGCATTCGGAAGTCGCCTGCCATTTAACTTGTGCATTCTATGTAGAAGCGGTGCAAGTGTTCTGGCCATCGCGTTTGGGCAGACTGAACAATCTAGACCGCGGGAAACTCCGGGGAATCAGGGTCGCGGACTTTACTGCAGTTATATCCGTTAGGCACGACGGCCTCCTGGCCTTAGTCCCAACAACCACCTGCTTCCCCCCCTTTTTCAACATCGAAGTCACTCTCATACCGCCTTCCTCGAGCCATATACGTCCAATACACATGTGCGTTCGTTCTCTCCGATACGAGGCGCCGCCTTCAACTAGGCTTGCAGCTAAAACATATCTACTCATTCTTCAGCCTCCAAGCCTGAAGAAATCCGTCGGTAGTTCAACGTTCGTAACTTCAATCTACCAGATATAGGAACCACGCCATTGACTAAGTATATAGATATGGAGCCACAACTCACCGTGAAGGGGGAGGTTGACCCAATTGTCAACGATTCGCTCGTTCGGCACGAAAAACACTATTACGAGGACGGCAACATTATCTTTATTGCGAAACCAAAAACGATTTTTCGGCTGTACCGCGGTCTCCTTGCTCGGCACAGTGAAGTGATGGCCGGTATGTTCCGCGTCGCCTCTGATCAAGGAACCTCGCAGACGACCATCGACGATGTTCCGGCGGTGAAGTTGGATGATGAGGCAGAGGACTGGAGCCACTTGCTCGATTTTCTCCTGACACCAAACGTCCCGCCGTACCCTCCTCCATCACCTGACTTTGAGTCTCTCATATCGGTCCTCAAAATTTCTTCCAAATACATGTTCGACACTATCCGCGACAGTGCCGTGTGGCATTTACGGGCGACCTTACCCAAGACACTCGAGGACTTCATCGAAAACCCCGGTCTCACGATGTACTTCGACACAAAGGCGGCCCAGGTCGTTAGTGTTGCAAGGGAGTACGACCTACCTGAATTCCTTCCGTTGGCGCTCTACGCGATCACCACTTACGCCTGGCGCCCCACGGACGTGGAAGCTGCTCAGAGGGTTTATTGTGCACTTCCGCCAGACGATCTGGCCCGAACAGTCGTCGGCCGCACCAGGATTCATTTCGAAGCTCTGAAGCTCGCATACAAGATGCACGAGCACGGGCTAACCAACTACACATGCGCACAGCCCATCACTCATTCCCGCACCTGCGCCAAGGGAAGGCCAGAAGCATTGTGGCTCAAGCCAGAGGAAGCTCTTGATGAGTTTCTACGCAACCCGTTGCGACAGCTTGTCATTCGGGACAGCTGTGAATTCCATGGGCTGTGCAAACCATGCGCCGAAGCTATCAGAGCCAGGATGGCCTCCGATCTCCAGGCATTGTACGACAAGCTGCCAGAAATATTCCAACTGTAAGTATTGAACAGTCACCTTCCCCCTACTTTTCTGACTACAAATGCTATAGGCCATCCTATGACCAAAGCCAAGCATCGGATGACCAAAGCGTCGGTTGTAGTGAAGATAGCCAAGAAACCTTGACGAATTTCTGAAGGGTCGCACAGGAAACCGATGCATCTTTCTGCTCCCCGCGCTAGAATTCTCAGAGCTGTTCCTTTGTATTGTTTCGTAGGATGTGACTGTAGCTCCTAGTCCTCAAAAAATTGACTATTCTCCATACTAAGTTGTCAGCGACGCCCAACGTAGAATCTAAAAAGGGATGCGCTACTTCCGCCCCCACTGCCTCCTGTCACATGATGCCCGGGACCAAAAGTGGCGATTCCGCTTAACTCCAACCATCCCGGTGATTCTAGACGTACTTTCTATTGCCGGACAAGTTGGAACTGTGTCGTCGTACGTGTCATCTCAATTGAATCTTTTCAATGGTCCACATCACATCTCATGCAATCCTCAGTTGGCCCCACCTTAAGCTTAGCGCTCAACGGGCTGATCAAGCCCGTCCCCATAATCGCCACTACCACTCCCCATCCAAAATAATCAACCACCTAAGAGGCTCAAAAGATTATGGATGCTCCTAGCTCTGCTCGTGCACTTCCAAAGGACCAGAGGCAGCAGCGGTAATGTTCTCCCGCTGTTGTATTATTTCTGCCAAACTAAGTAACTGCACGCAGAGAAATTTCCAGCTCACTCAGAAACATTCTGCGGCACATATCTGCCCTTCCAGTGGTTGGAAGGCCTCTGGCAAGCTTCACTGTTTCCAGTGGAATCGGCCGCGACCGCCCTCCTGCCCTCATTGATAGGCTTCACAGTAAGATTCGGCCTTCAAAGCTCTGGGTTAACTTCTTATTTTCATCCTTTCCATGCAGATGAAATTTTGCTCTATATCTTCGAGATTCTCGTCGAAGATGCTCACACACCTTTCCGGGGTAGTTGGTCCGTCGAAGAGCCCAGAATCGTCAACATTTCTCTGTCACCAAAGCAACAGGCTCAAACCACTCGCCCGGAGCTTGTCCTCTCTGCAGTTTGTCGTCGCTGGCGGAACCTAGCGGTTCACGACCCGCTTCTGTGGAACCACATCAACTTCCGAAACGAGCCCACCCCATGTGTTCGCTCCCAAACCTATCTAACGAGGTCTCAACAAGCGTGGATCGTTGCCGAGGCTCGAGTGGGAAACGCGCCATCGGGAACTGAAGCCGAGCTCGTTGCCTACTTCAACGAAGCGTTCACCGTGCTGTTTCCTCACGTCAGGCGGTGCCGCCACCTTGGCTTGCAAGCACCTTCTTTAACCCAGCTCCGGTACTGTTTGGCGCAAATAATGGAAGGGAGGGAAGCAGAGGCCGAGTGCCTCCGGTCAGTCGAGTTCGGTGCAAGACAACCAGCTATGTGGGGGGTCATCATGGAGTTCCTCTTTCACGATGATGCCCTCGGGGAGTACTGGAGACATCGTGGTCAATGGGTAACGGCGCTGACCCTGCGTGGGGTGTTGCTGCCGTGGACGTGGATCGAATGGTATTCCAACCTTACACACCTCACCCTCACATTCCGTAACAACATACGGTCACAAATGGAGAATAGTCGAATGCCAAGCAAGCTGACGTTCCTTCAAATCCTCTCCCGTTGCCCAGAGCTCAAGGAGCTCGAACTCACTGGATTCAGATTCAGTGATCCGATGTATCCTGGCACCGCGTTTGAAGATCCGTTACACTTCGACAAGCTAACCGCCATGAGGTTCAGCGGATTCGACCCCGAGCACCTTGATTGGCTCCTCACGGAGATAGAAGCACCTTATTTACGCTTCTTCTTCTACCGAACTGAACGCGGGTCGCTTGCCGACGTACGGAACTTTCTTCTTCGGTACGCCGGCCCCGGGTCAACATTAAAGGCGCTGTGGGTCAAGGCCCTTCCAGGAGAAGGAATAGGTTCCACTTCCACCCAGCTCCATAGCACCCTTAGCTTCCTACCGGAGCTGGAGGACTTGACGATCCAACACAATCATTTTCACAATAGCGAAATCTCCGCCTTAACTCCTAGGATTCATGCGGGCGGTCCAGCGGTCCAGTGCCCGAAGTTAAAGGTGCTTCGTCTAATCGGTGCGTCATTCAACTTCAGGCATATCGCCACCATGGTCAAGGAGCGAAGGACAAGCTCAGAGCTACCTCCACCTCCGCCTGGGCAACATGACCATCGCACGATAAAACTCCAAATCCTTCAGATCAGTGGAATGCAAGCCTCCATGCCTTTTGCTCAGACCAGCGCGAAGGAGATGATGCGGGAGTCGGTCGACAACTTGCTATGGGACGATTTGCAGCCGCTTTCCTCCTCGTCCGACGGCAGGGTTTCCACATTTGCACCGTTCGGGTTCAGCTTCTGAAGAGATTCATACATGTATCTGGACGGGCAATAGGAGAATTGTCGAAATCAGGAGGCTAAAGGGGGGTAGCAAAATGCAAGTAGTGGCTCGGTTGGAGACGGTCTTTCAGATATGAGAAATATTTTATAAAGCAATTAGATGTATTCGGCACAGTTTCGTGTGACTTTA
>KN823229.1:13870-61008 GCA_000827465.1 Tulasnella calospora MUT 4182
TTCTGATGATACACTATGCCTTAGGTAAGCCCTTTTTCAATCGGAACAGCCCTCTTGCACCCCGGAAGGGGTTTGTCAATGAAGTACGTAACCCAAATTAGTCTATAAAGCACGTATTTTCTTATTATATTACTAGATTAAGTATAAAATGACATTTTAGAGGCGTTTATTGACCGAAAATGAGCAGAAGTGAGGAGGTCATGGCCAGGGGAGGGTCGCGTAGAAACCAAGCTCTTCCACGACCGTCCGGCCTACCGCACCCTGCCTCTTTTTCGCTGCTTCCGGCTTCAACTCTTTCACTTTCATCTTTCAAAGACTTCCTGCCTATCCTGTAGTGATCGATCTCGGCATTGCTGTCTCGAGGGACGACCGAGTCGAGACGCCGTGCGTGCCAAACTCGCGGGGAAAGAAGTCAAGTATATTGACGAAATGTACCAACCGAAAGCTGTTTTCGGGTTAGCCGTTTGCACGTGGGTGCAAATCCAGGCCAATCGCACATCCTCGCACCAAACCAATTTAAACTGCTGCCGGCGATACTCGCTGTCTTTGTACAGGAACAAGAATTCAAATTGGAATTATCGATACATGTTGTTATCTCGCACCCACAGGCTTCCTAAATTCCCTCTTGTACCTTTGCATCCACCGAGAAAGCTGATCGAGCTTGGCCTCATCCGCCGGCCATGGGTCATCGCATTCTTGCAACGCGCCGATACCACGGTGTTGTAGATGTGCGACGATGTCGTCCAAACTGCCGATCGGCCTGAGCCTGTAGAACTCCCAGTCCCCGCTGGCCATGTTGAGAACCCAGAACCTGTTTCCTTCGTCGGATCCAGGCAAGGGACGAACCTCGATGACTTCGTCATAGAAGGGGGCGTCCTTCACCTCGTCCACCGTGAATAACACTGTCCTTGCACCATACTCTCCAACTGGGGCTGGTTGATGCCCAGGCCACACAACCGGAATGTGGAGAGCCTCGTGCACCAGCCAGGGTGTGCTTCCGTAGCAGTCCGATCGATTTTTGTAAGGGAAGTACTTGTCAACTTCGGCGGACCAACGGGGTGCGACTTCTTTCGGAGGATCAAGTAATGGCTGGATCCCAAAAGGGGCAGGCGGAGGCATCGCAACCGGCCACCTGGTCGGATCGGGACTTGGGATTTCAGGTAAATCCTAATGAAAGAGAACAGTGAGGTCCAGGCAGAGTAAAGCCCGGGGAGCAGAAGTGGAAAAGGCATACAAAGTCTGGTATTTTGGTTGCACGGGACGAGATGGGCGTTTCGGATAGGAAGTTGGCCGTCTCTTTAACCCAGATTCGCCCCGATGCCATCGCAGCAACGCAACGCCCCGTTGCTTCGTCAAAGTCGAGCGCAACTGGAATATCCCCCAAACTTTTAGGTATCATCCAGCAAGCCATCAAATCTCCGCTGTCCTGGCGCCTTGCGGCATTATCCAAATCGGGTCTGGACGTGAAATAGACCGTAAGGTATTTATCCGACAGGACCGCAAGCCGACGCCCGGAAGCCCCAAGTGCGAAGTGGAACAGGGGCTCCGTAACCTGAACAAAATCTCTGAGACACCTAACCTCAGGTGGCGTTACCACAGATGCTGCCTCTGAGCTCCGGGATATGATTGCGTAGCAGCTAGGGAGTTCCGCAGAGAACAAAACACAAGCTCCAGATTCAACTCCCAAATACGGATTTGGTTGGCGGAGTAAGCCCCCTTGGTATACTGGCAGCTTGAGGTCTGGATAGTCGATGCGCCTACAAGCTTTGATTGCAGAGATACCGGCCGATTCTCCGCCATCCAGAAGCTTCTTCGTGACTTGTGACAGACTGTAGAGGTCGAAGTTGCAGTACCTAGCCACAACTATGGTATTGTCGAGGATCTGAATGTCGATGATACCATTGTGTGCCTGTATTTCAGGAAGCCGAAAGGGAGTACAACGCTGACAGATTAACATAGTGGATCTCAGGATGAAGGTGCAACACTTACAATCGATAGTCTCGATGTTTGGCTCCCGTCGTTGGGTTGTAGTGGGCCAACGATGGGATCCAGGGACCGAACCAATTCCACAACAGCCCCATTCTGGTTATTCTTGATGAATGCCCCCGGCCCCTGCCCTTCCAAGTGTAGCAAGGCAAAAAGAGGACCCCTCGCATCAACAACCTCAGATAACCCACAAAACATGACTGAAGAAGTGAGCCAAGGACTGGCAGCTTGAGACTCGCCGAAGCCAGAGGGTCCAAGACGAAGCCAGTACACGGTATATGACCTCAATGAAGCGCAACTTCGTTAGTAAGTTCGTTCACGTAGACTATATGTGCCATCATGTACCTGGTGGACACGAATATCCCGGTGCTGTGCGGATCCCCTTCGTCTTCGATAACCGCTCCATCAACCACGCCATCAACACTGCAACTGGCAACGCAGTTCACAGGAGCCGTCAAGTCCCACAAGTCCAACACCATTCTAGATGACTGGATTAAAAGAAACCGAGACCGAACCAACTTGAGCCACAGGATAGAGTTTGGTAGTGCTTTGATTGTTGGTTGGCCAAGGTGCAAGCCTGTTATTCCTGACGAACGTGACTTGGCCTCTACTTTGTCTAGCATTCGAGACTGCTCGAGATAGTGATCGAATGATAAAAGAAAGGCCCTTGAATCATCTGACGCTGCAAGTGCGCCTGACTTGGGTGAAGCAGACGCAGAGCCGGTGTCGGGAGATGGCAGAGAGGGACTTGACGTGACGGGCTAGAATAAGCGCCAAGTTAGCGCTCGTTCTAATTTTTAATGCTATCTCTGACACCTTCAAGGACAGATCTAGCTCGGCTTTTAAGCACTTTGAAATGATAACGTTGGTGTCACTTGAGTAGGGAGGGGGAGGACTGCCATTGGTATCAGGAGTCGATGTGTGGTGCTGGGAGATTGATGACTCGTTATCGAGATTTTGTTGGTCAGTCAATTCTGAATCTTCTCCAAAGATCATTTGTGTGTGCCGAACTAATGCTGGAGACGGGTGGAGAGGGGAGTTGCGAGCTGGGCTGATCGTTCAAAGGTCTATGTCCCACGGTTGGTGTTGCCTCGACCAGCAGAATTCACCAGTAAGTGTGCTCCTGAAAGTTCCGGATCTGAGTATGATTAATCGAGTTGATAATCTGTGTTATTTTCAGCACTTTTGCCAAGCATATGGTGGCTAACCTACCACACACTAGTACCGGCGACACTCCCGGGCTTCCGCGGAGGCGGCATTTATGATGATTGGATAATAGAAACGCTTCTTTGGTAAGCTGAGTGTGTTTAAAAATCATAAGATCCACCAAATAAGCTTGCCAGACCTCAGAACACTTCCACCAGAGCTCGGTACAAGCCGTCGATGAGCATCTTTAAGTTGGCGACATGTAAAGCCAGTTGGCTAGCAGGATGCCACTGGCGCACTGCTCAAGGCTAGATTTATGTAATTTGGCATAGGAACACGGGCAAGCAAGTCTTCGAATTCGGTTGTTGCGTTAAATCGCAGGGTCCAGGCCCTCCCGCGTTCGACCAAACCCTGGAAACTTGGGCGAACCTTGTGCCCAGGTCGCCTTCAGCACCAATTGCTTCGTGAACGCTAACAGGCCCTTTACTGGTTCCGAAACTATACAGCTCTTTAGCAAAGTTAAGGTTAGCTCTTCTACGTTTAGACTTGCAGTGGTTGCGCTTCCTGTCGTTGAACTAACTCGGCTGTGTTGTTGTTCGTCCTTCCAGCCCAACCAATATGGCTACGGAACAACTTGATGACGACGGCCTATACAATACGAGATCATTCTACCCTTTATACATGCCAGGCTTCTCGAAGTCAGAGAGGTGAGTTGCACCGTGCTTTGCCTTTCACGCCCACGTCGCGACGTCTATTCCTTAGTTCTATGGCATTCTAAGAAGAATTGCTCTACATGCAAAAATAAGAGACATAACAAACAATGGGTCATTTTTACTCATTCAAAGAATATTACCACATTTGTAAGCCTCTCAAGATATCTTCTCCGCTGGGTAGACGGTGATCGCTGTTGGCCTCTAGTCGTAGATTCCAGCAATTAACCGAATCCACCGCCCTCAGACTACCTGATGCGGTGGAAGAAGTGTATATGCCCTCTTTTGCAAACTCAGTAACTGCCATTCGAAGTTTCTTTCTGGCTATTAGTGCGTTGATTGGACGTTGGACCCTAGGGTTCTAGTAACGGTTTTCTGCATTCAGTCCAGCTGCTTACTCTATCAACATCATTCATTCATAACGGGATTGATCTAAACTCTCAAGAAAGAGGCGACCCCTGGTTTCGGCAAAAAGCAGTTATTTTCTCCCTGATAATCAATCGAATTGCCACGGAGTTCGACATACCAAACCCGACAGTCATCAACGTAATGTGGGCAAGCCGTGAAGCTCTTGCGCTTCTACCCAAATACTATTCAAACCTTATATTCTCCGATCAACTCTGTATGGTCACCGGCGTGACAATAGCTCGAACTAGGGCTAATGGGAACCAGAAGTGGGCTGCAAAAAAGAAATACCAGACGGAGCTATTACGGTGCATACGAGCATTCAAGCGTCCAGACGGGCTCGTTCAAGAAGGAGAGCTAGCTGCAGTAGATGCGGCAGTTAATGCGTGGTCTCTCGCCCACGCTCAGGCCTTTCATGGTAGTTACGGCTCTTGTGCCGAAACCTACCCAATCCTGAGGTATGTGGATCTAGCGAATATGTCTTATTACTGTGATGAATTGACTCTTTCAATTAGTATGGTCCGGAAGCCCCAACCAGGGCAGACGGTACTCAGGCTACGAGGGCTTGCCCTTCAGCCCGAGGAATTTCAGACAGGCTCTGCAGAGGCGATCCTGGCCTCCAGCTTAGCCACCGAAGCGAAGGTGTCTATGCTATTCCCGTTGCTGTTTGTTGAAGCCTGTCAGGGTTGCCAAACGATGTTTGAATACCTTGAACTTCCCTATGACCAGCTGGGTCCCGGAGAACCGTGAGCGTAGGCGTCGTAGAATTCAAGGGCACAAAGACTTCCAGTCTTGTCGCTTTGTAGAAATGACTCTGTTAATTTCTCTTGGTGGAGGTGTTCCCGGTCCTATGGAGATCGGGTGCGGTGCTTTCTCTTTTTTCTTCATACTTAGACTGGCTAGACTGGGTCTCTAGCGTCTCGTACATGCCCCTTTTTCATGATTTCCTCGTGTCTCTTTTCCCGCTTTTCTTGAAATTCTGTCTCCTCGCTGTCTCCTCGCTGTCTCTCTCATCATGCACAAAACCTCACTGTATCCCTTTTCTCTCTCTTGCACATCCTTACACAACCTTCCCGCTCTGCTACTCCGATATCGTCGCTCTCGCTCTCGCTACTCGCTGTCGTCCTCAGTTTTCTTGCTCGTTTCTTGTCTCGCTTTTCCTAGACCTCTCCGAATTGGAGATCTCCGATGTTGCATTACTTAGCGCTGCTCCTTTCTCTTTTCTTTTTTTCCCCCTTACTTCTTCTAATTGCTCCTATTGACCCATGTCTAATTCACTCATCCTAAACGAAAGGAACGACACGAGATTATTATGACGATTGTTCTCAAATTTCGCGTGGTGTGTGCAATCTGCAACCGTCAAACCGACCTCCCCTTCTTCATCGAGACGCTTCCGCGCAAGGTCAAACTGCTCTCATAACGAGGGACGGGAAGAAGCGTGCAAAGAAGCTCGGTCTCGGTGCCGAAATTAAAAGATTGGGTGGGGAGGCGGGAGGGGACAGCGTCGCACATGGACAACCGCACGGAGGCAGGTCGGCGTTCTCTTTTCAACACCAAATGGAGTAGCGATTTTCGTCCAACTGTTGAACTATACGAACAAAGGGAGATCAAAATAAACGAGGCGCTCCCCGAAGTGTCGGCCGATATTGTAACGAGCATTCTGGGGCGCACACGGAAGCAGTGGAAGGTCCAGCTGCTGGGATCAGGAGGCGATGAGGACCGCGGATGGCGTAAGACTTAGATCTCTGAGGCTCTTTTTCATGTCGGCCTGGGTAGAGCTTTTTCTAGAAATGTGGAAAGAGATAAGGCAGGTCGGGGTGAGTGACTTGTCGTAAAGCATCGCAAGCAAGCTTCTCTTGGGCTCACCGAGGGAATTGCATCGTGAAGGATACCGTATCTACATTGTACGCTAGGGACTGGCCAGCCACGAATTCGGCTACTGCGCTTAGTGCTGTGTATAACGCAAAAGGGGCGAGGTCAGACAGTGTCACAGAGGATAGATTGAATGGATGGCCATGTGGATTCCGCATCGTGGCTCCTGGCTCTGATCGGGAAAGACAAGAAACTCACGGCTATCGCTCAGTAATGTGGCAATTAACGGGGCACCTCCAGCTAACAGTCGGATCTGTCAGACCAAGTAAGGACAAGTGCCCTGCAGTGAGTAAATTGAACCATGGGTCAACGAAAAAAAAAATGTGGCACTCCCACCTGCAGTCTGGTATCTTTGTATTCGCTTCCTTTGACAGTTGAGGCCGAAGCTGCGGGTTGGGAAGTGGCTGCCGGTGTAGGGATTGACGATCGCCCGGGAACATTGTCGGAAAACCTCAGTTTGCCTAAGACTGCATTTTAACGCATTATACCCCTAAAAGGTCCCGTTTGCCTAATATCGGATTTTAAGCAGGGTGACGTCTTGTAAGGTACGCCCTGACCTGACAACGGGAATCGAGATGCCTTCCAATGACCTTTTCGCCATTTAATCGCTGAAAATGCTAAATGAGGCTTTGCAACTCTCTCGAACGCCTTGCAACTTCCCAGAGCAGATTGCCACTCCCTGCCCTTTCGGGATTTGAGCTTGTCTATAGCGCCATGAACGTCCGAGTTCTAAAAATTAATTCTCAATTCCAAAATATGTGTTAAGTACTCTAAACTATATGTACATCTCTAGACAGTACAAGATGACGTATTTAACCTGTATGAGGATGCGAGAGTTCAATCATCTACAAGCCCCGATTGCTGTATCCTAGTGGTCCTAAGAATGGATCTAACTGTCATCAGCATGTAGTCAGTGGCACGTTGGGACTGCATTGCTTGCCTTGACGGAACTCTGGGGCGAGAAGGGGCACGCCTATTTATGCGAAGGCAGGAAGCCGGGCTCTGCCGATGGCCGCATCTGCCGATTCCGAAACCTCCCGTCCTCAGCCGAGACCTTACACTCTGACATACGCTGAGCAGCTAGTATTGTGTAGAGATGGAATCAAGAAACTTGGTTCTATAGACATGCACTGGAGGTGGTCCAGACTCGCGGCACAAGCTAGAAAACCATTAACAAGGAACGGAGGTCACAATACCGGGAGAATGAGGCACGCTTGGTGGGAGACGCCAGGATGAACTTGACTTATTTCTTTACTTTACACGGCAAGGAATCGCTTGACCCTCCACCCGTCCGCCTCGATGGGTCACCCAAACATGCGAGGCAACAATCGAATCCCAGATGCGACGCATACCGTAGCACCAGACAAAAAGTCGCGGTCAGCGAGGCAGACTAAGCTTCTTGCTTGGTCGATGATAAAGATGCTGTGGGATACACTTGATGATGGTGAGGCCGGACTCTCCTGGCATATCGGCACCAAACGCGTCGCCGACCCACCGAGGTTGTGATCATTCAATGCCATGAAACCGCCTTGCAAGGTCATTACAATGGGTGCGTTAGGGATGACAACGCGTACTTAAAATGCGGGAAAATGCGGTATGATGAGTTGCAGACCTATCAATGCTCGAGAACTTGGGTGCTAGGCACGCCGGGACCTGATCGGAGACTTTCGTGGCTTGCCGAGATCCGGTAATGGCCGTATAACCCGCTAAAAGCCGCAATGGCTTATAAGGCACAGCCAACTTTTCCGACAATAGTCGCTACCTTCACGCAACGCTTTCTCTCTTGCAGCCTTCTCTGCGCGCTCTCGCTTATCAGCTTCTATTTGGGCTTTGAGCGCTGCTTTGGCTTTAGCTTCGTCCATTTTTTCTGTTCGAACGGGCGGTATTGGGTCAGCGGAGCGAATTGAACCCCTCGATTGCTTTCGCTTACCCTGCCTCTTTTCGCTGTTTCCCGCTCCTATTCTTTCACTTTCATTTGCTCAACGGCTTCTAGCCTGTCATATAGTGGTCGATCTCAGCATTGCGAGCCATAGTAGACACCCGATGCCAAATTCCACCGGCCATCCCCATATGCGGTTTTGAAATCTCAGGTCTTATAGACAGATCGCTTACTGATTACGGTTCGGTAGCCTTCCCCATTCTGATCGCGTTGGAGCGTTCCCATTCAGCCAGACATGCTCTCTGTTAGCTTCTCGATGTTCCCATTCGGCTCGATACAGGTATCTGCGTTCCCATCGACCTTTGTACTGTCCCTATATACACCTGGATATCGTGCTCCTTTAGCCATTATGTTCCAATTAGTATCTTGCAGTTGCTTCTGGTGCGAACCGTTGCAATACAAACCGCGGGTCAGAGTGGCGCAGCTCGGGCCGTTGTAAATTGGCCTTGAATGCCGGTAAAGCTAAGCATTTGCACATACGGTCTCATAATACTGTTATCCAGCGCATCGCAGGTTAGGTGGTGATCGATCCCTGGCGCCGGCTGCGGGTCGCCGGATCGACGGGGCGCTCCCACGCGCCCTAGACACAGAGCCTTTCTTAGGAGTAAGGGGGCAAAAGGAGGTCACGCGCTCACCTAAATGCCGATAACGGTAGAATGAACCTCTTCGCCATTTCCATTCCATGCGATATGCGGAAACTCGGAGAAACGGCGGCTGGGGCTACCCGATTGACCAAGGGCGCACAGCCTCACAGATCGAGCTGTATTTGCCGATAGAGATTCAATCTATAAATTAAACTCCTGCCATGAGTGCCCGACTTCACTACATATCGCTGCATTGACCTAAGATGCCCTGGCGTGCTGTTAAGTCGGCAAACGATACAGTATTCTCACGCACCGTATACTCCTTCAACTCAGCAGTTACTCGGGTTGAAGACCATGCTGTTCCCCCACCGCAGAGATCGCAGGGCACGACATCGCGTCCCAGCAGTCCCTCTATAATGGATTTTGATGATGACGTAGTAACAACTGCTGAAGGCGAACCTAGCACTCGTGAACAAAACCTACCAGCAAGCAGTGCCGAACCCCGCAATACCAATGTGGCAGATGCAGCATACGCCCAGCTGCTTGCAGCCATGATGCAGGAGCCATTACCACCTGATACAGTGAGTATTATAATGTATTTGGTTCATTTCACGAAAAGGGATGCCCGGAGGTAACCAAATCGGTCAAAGGCAACAGATTTTAATCCACCTGAGCCTGCTCCTGCGGCCGAAGACCCAGATATCATCTCACAAGATACCCGATCCATGCTGCGCGATTTCCTGCATGCGCTCTACGCGGTTGACGGGCTCAGTGCTCACGAAGAAAGCCCACCAAAGTGCCAAAAATGCAAAACTTCACATTCTAGCAGCTGGTACCGCTGTATTGATTGTTTCGGAAGCCATATTCTTTGCCCCAGCTGCATGAAAAGCACACACTTTCCCTATGGCGACCCATTCCATCGAATTGAAAGGCTTGCAGTCACCTCCAGTAACGAACACGTGTTTACAAGGGCGTCGCTGTCTGATCCCGAAATTGGAGGTGCACTTTACTGCGGACATGGAGGAATGCCCTGCCCGTTCCACAGCCTGCAACAAAGCGGCTTAGTGCGAATACTCGATGCAAATGGAATATTTACCTATCGGGTTTTTCAATGCTCGTGTGTATCTCAGCATTACCCTGAAGGAACGCCGTTGCCCCTCCAATTCTTCCATATGACGCTCTTTCCGGCTACCTATGACAAAGTGCAGACAGCAATTACGTTCAAAGCCCTTAAGCTCGCACAGCTACACAGATTTTCCGGCAAGGAATCTGTTTGGGACTTCTACGCTGTCGTGCGACGATGGACCAATAATGTTGATCCAAGAGCTGTTCCGGTGAGTAGGGACTCGCTAAACCCTGCAACAGAAAGTGTCCGTTTTTGATTTCCAATCTGAGCAATGCTTGTATACAGGACTTGTATCCACAGTTCCGGAAGGTTTTGCAGCTTTGGGGAACCATCCGACTAGCGAAGAGGTCAGGTCACCACGACTTTGCCATATCCCGCGGCGGGCTAGTTGTATTGTGCCCGACATGCCCAAGACCGGGCATTAATATCCCCGAAGATTGGAAAATTGATCCATTAGCGTAAGTTAAAACAAAGTATGAATGGCAAATACCTCAGCGTTAACTTGAGCGGACGATGGGAAATCAGCCGGCTGAAGTATAGCAGCATGATGTCGATCGATGGCAACTTTCATCTGCAACGTAACCACAAAGGGGTAAGAAAGGATTCGCCATTGACCGGTAATGCTGGCTTCTGGGTCGACGATGGGGAACTAGCAGATTATATTGATGGGAAAGGGGCACGTGTGGAGGATCAAGAGCGGGTACGAATTTTCTCCCAGTCCATTTTGAGCCTAAGGGTCGAGGGGTGGGGAAACATTCCAATCTAATAATTATGTGTATTCGGGGCTTGATTAGACTTTACGGTCAAGCTGCCACAGCTTTAAAGCAGGCGACCCTTCCCGATTTGCACACAAGGCCGGCAAATCAGTGTCTGGCGTTGCTATGGTCAGCTGTGCGCGCCACTCCTTTATCCAACCTAATGGGACAGTGGACTTGGATAAGGGAGAACGGTGAGTTCTTTCTATTGATATTCATCCAGCTTCTCACTTTATCATCAGGTTTGCGTACGTCGATGTTGCATTTGCATCGGTCCTCCGGCAACAAAGTCCTCAGCAACGCCACCTTCACACCTATGATGTTGGGTGCAAGTATGGGATTCATTTCAAAGAGCGAGTCACTCAGTCGCTCCTTGGAAGTGACACTGTGGAGGAAGCTGCAGTCCGAAGCTCCATGCCCAGGGATGTCTTGATATCGCCTTCAGATTTTCCACCCGACTTCAGCATCAAGGTCCCCTCATGGCACGTTCTTGGGCACATTCTCCCTTGCATTCTTGCAAACAATCTACGCTACACTCCGCTTGTTGGCCGCACTGCTGGCGAAGGGGTCGAAACCATCTGGGCAGTTATGAACGCCCATCAGTACGCAACTCGCGAAATGACTCATGGACATCGCCGGGATTGTCTGACGGACATTTTTAACGACTACAACTGGGTAAAACTCTGCTCTGAAAGTACGTTTTGCAATCCTATCGCAGACTATGCATCGCACGCAAACTCTTGGTAATATTAATGACACTTCATCATAGGCCATCGTGTTTCCTCCGCATACTTTGTTGCATGCCAAATGTTTTTGTCTAAAGCTTCGGAGTTACGTATAATCGAAGAAAGCATGGGAGAGGAAAGGCTAAGGGCATTAGAAGAAGAAGCGGCCTGCCGGGGGAAAGATCAATATGGGCCGAAGGAGGTGAAAGGTAACCCCTCGGTTTTTAGTTCAGTGAAGAGCCGGTTCAAGCAATGAATCTGCAGGTCCATCTAAAAACAAGGTTCTCATTGCGTTAAAGAAGGCCGAAGATGAAGACGCTCCAGATATATTGACTGATCAAGGCGCTGAAAACCTGGTAGGCACGGGGCACGTTTCCGCAGTCCTGTTTCTTGGCAACGCGTTAGAGATAGAAGACCTCCAGTAAGTCATTAACAATCAAGCTTGCAAGTTTTGCGTCTCTTCCTTATAACTGACAATTGATGGGCCCTTAAAACAGATATCAACTCCTCACACGCAACCTTGACGCATACGTGGCGGAAGGAACCCTCGGCGCGGACAAACGGCAAGCTCAGCACCTTCGAAGCTTGGATACTCTGAGGAGAAGATGTGAAGAGCACCTTTCTGCTCTCAAGCTGCTTTGTCCCAAGATTCCTGAAACCGCGATCATCAGAGCTCAAGATCCGACGCAACAAACCCTTTACCTTCCCTCGAGCTTCGGTCCAGACGACCAAAAAGCGTACAAACTCCAGCAGCTTGTAAAACAAGAGAAAGAGCTCCGCATCGGGAGCGCTCACGATTGTCTTAACGCTCTCAAAGATGCTCTAGGGCTGCGGAGAATGCTGACTCAGGCTAAGCGGACGCATGCGCGTGGGCTGAACCAAGCTACAAGATACAAAACTTCAATAAATAGGGCCTCGGATGTGGTCGCACGGCATAAGGAAGGGTATAGACGCAATTGGAAGGCAATGGCTGACCTCGGCGTCAAATCGGAAGGCGATTCCCAAGCCGGGGGCTTGCAGGTACTTAAGGACGACGACGTGCAGGATCTACGCGACTTTCTCAATAGCGACCGGTTTTCGGGAAAATCTGGGGATATTCCCTGGATATGGCGGTCTTTTAGCAATGAGGTATCAGCGGAATCTTCGGTATCCGAAGTGAAGCGGGCAATCATTAGCTGGGAGCAAGAAGGTAAATACTTATTGTGCTATCAAATGCTGCAAAGCAACTAACCTCTACCTATAAAAGTGCTACGCCTTACCTGGGTCCATGCACGCTCAGTTCGAGATCGATGGTGGGAGGAACAAGCGCTTCTTTTCGAGGAGCTCCGGAGGATACTGGTCACATTTGAGTACTTGGAGGCGTCGTGGCGAATCAAGAAACCGAGCACCAGCCTCCCGCTACTTGTACAAAACGGCTTCCGATCGTATGCTTTGAAGAAAGCGGCCATATTCCAGAACTTGGCTAAGGAGGCGCGCATTCAACTTTCTGCAGTCAAGGAGCATCAAGAGAGAGAATCTGGGGCCTACGCTGAAATAAACGAGTCTATAACAGAAATGAGATGGCAAAATGAAGATGTGATTGGAGGTGTTGTTGGTGCTGAAGTGGAGGAGATGCTCTAACTGGGTCGGTGCTCAGTGCCATTAAATCTCGCCATGGGAGTTGCTGTCAGGAGCTTACTGCGTATCGGTTGGAGGCAGATTGGTTGTAATTATAGCCGAAACAAAAATTCTCTGCTGTACCTTGTACAATTCTGGGTCTGTTGTTTTACAAAAGTGCTGAAATGGTTCGTACGCGTTGGGCTTTCCCATCCCCAACGAAAAGGGTTCCCATTTCACAGCGGGCTTAAGCCTGGCGTGTGGCAACCAAATTGCAAATAGTTTCCCATACTAGAGACGAAGTCTTCCTAGCGTTTACCCATCCGCTTGTTGTTATGCTAGCCAAAGAATTGAAAGGTAATGTTTTGAAAAATATCCCCGTACGCACTTGAAACCCTTGGGAAAACACGTCAACGTGGCTAAACATCCAGACCGGCTATCATGGAGCTGCGACGTTATTTGTAAGTTTCATTCAAATAGCCTCAACGAAAGCCTCAAAATGATGGGATGCATTAAATACAACTTTACAGGCGCTATCTAACATGTGCTGCATCTTCACACACAGCTCTTTGTTTTAGCTAAAAGCTCTGCCAGAGTTGAGTAGCGGCTCCAGCCCTTAGCCTGACGGGCATCTCCCTTGCCCTGGTGTTCATCATAGCCGGCAGGGTTCTCCTGCCTCAATGAGACAAGTGAGCGGAACTTGGCATCGCACCAACGAAAAAGGCCGCCTGCAGAATACCATACAAGTGAGTACCTCGTTTCGTCGGCAGCGATGGGGATTGTCTCATGGCTTATGATGGCGGATGGAAAAAAGATTACATCCCCAGCCTGCATCTCTACAACGATACCGAGTTCGTGCAGGACGATATGGCCCCCCCGCTTTGAGTTGTAACGCCCGAGGACCTTGATCCCGCATGTGCCTCCAGCGCCCCGGTTCTTGATATCGCGATGGCGACTACACACGGTACGCGGGCCGAGGTTTGCGGTAAGTGAGGCGAAGGGCAGAACGTGCGTTGATTGAGGAGGGTAGACGAGATGGAGCGCAGGGTCGCGGGTAGCAACGTCGGTATGGCAATTGAGATAGTCCTCGTACACGTCAGGAGCCCACGTCTTCCAGCTGTCTAAGCAAACGAATGATGTCAGGATTCAATCGATATGGGCTGTTAGGGATAGGTAAGGCTCACCCAGAACAAAGCGTGCTGTATCAATGTACTCGGGGTGATTAAGGAACTCCTCCCACCAGACGCATTCGCGCTTCGTCTGACGACAATTGGTGGGTTGCTGTAAGCAGGTAGTGTTATGATGGGCTGTGGTGCTGGCAGGGCATCGGTCTTACCTGCTCGCCTCCACCGTAGGAGTAGCCCCAATGCGCCCACGCGTGATCCCCGCGAGGCACCCCGGGGCTAGCACTCTGTCGAAAAGACATATGCTCGGCTAGGGTCTCTACAGCAGATGTGAGCGCAAGATTCTTTTCGCCCCATCGCATTGCGTTTTCACTACCCCCCAACACGCCGGTTCTCCACCCAATCACACGGTTTTCGGTGTCCAAAAAGAGTGTCGGCCTGGAGCCAAAGGTTAAAGTTAGACGATGAGCGCGAGTTCGTGAAGGAGGCAGGTTAACTTACCCGGGCGAAGCCTGCACCACCCGATAGCCCTCTCGCACCAGCTGTTCAAGGCGCTGGTGGGCATCAGCAGGCACGTGGGCGGGTAGCGGGCCTTGGGTTGGCCCCGGCTCCGGCTCGTACGCTGCTTTATCCCCAGTGGGGCCGAGGTACCCTTGGCTAGATTGGGGTAACGTAGCTGGCGATACTGCAGAAGCGACCTGCTCTGCCTTGACGTATAGCGCACGACGCTTCGAGTTAACGCGCCCCGCTTTGCCCTTACGTGCCTGGCAGCGTCGGCTTTCACGAGTCCCTTCGCGGGGGTCCTCCCTGTGGCTGCCGCTCGACCTCAGGTTGGGCTCATGCTCTGGAGGAGTCCGCGCTTGGGTCAGCCTCCAGCACGTGCAGCCACAAATTCCAACGTACGTGTTGAGCTAGATCCTTCGTTTAGAGCCTCCTCAACGTCCCGCAAATCTTGAGAGGCCTTGCGCTTGCGTTGGCGGGCCGCAGTGCTTCTGGCCTGGCCTTCGGGCCCTTGAGAGAGCGATTGAGTATGCGGCGGTGTCGCTAGGTTGCGGGTACGTACCTGCTTGAGGCCCAGCGTCTCCCCAGGCGCTTGGCGAGGCATCGCCTGATATGGCCGTTAGCTTTGATTAAGGATTAGAGCTGAAAGGGGCGTGCTGACCTTGCTCAGCCTTGTCACCTGCCTCCGTTTGTTCTCTTAAGGCAAGGCCCGAGAGAAGGAAGGCGGCATCACCGGCCAAATCCAGTCGGTCGATGCCCAGCGCCGCGATTTCCCGCTCGGCCTCGATGACCAAGTCGCGGAAATTGCAGTCTGATTTGATGCAGCTGAGGGTTTCCTGTCTCAAGCGAGGCTTAGTCAGCGGGCGTGCGCTTCGGGGCTCGGTGGAGCGGCTGACCTGCTTGACCTGCATGATTTTTGCGGGGGAGATGAGGCGGGCGTATCACAAAGCGTCGGAGCAGAGGCTGTCCCCTGGGGTGTTTTCGAAGCGAGCCCGGCGGAGCTGCTAAGAGCGCAGCCAGAGGGGGCGGGGTGGAGGGAGGTTTTCGGCACCCGTGGGCTGCAGTAGGTTTTTAAGACGAATTGGGCTCCAGGTGACGAGTAAAATTTGATTTTTTTCTTCTGCGGCTTGCCGTTTGTTTCATCCTTGATGGCTTCCGTATCGAGCAAGGCGGGGATGCTCCTGTGCCTGAAGTGCCTGAGCGCCCCCGTCACCCTCTTTATTATCACTGCGGACCCGGCGAACGACGCCACATCGGCGCTAAAGAAGCACACCGCCTCCCTTGGCCAGACGACGAGGCTTGACACGGCAACAAAACGACGCGCAGGACACGAGCAAATAGAAAAAGGGGCACACGAGCAAAGGGGAAAAGGGGCAAAACATGGTTGGCTCTCTTTTGTTCTGGCGCATACATTGCTACATACGACGTTTGCGGCGTTGGTCTGCACTACGTTTACTGAGCAAGTGCACCCAGCAGCGAGTACAAAGACTGAGTGTTCGTCGGAAATATGGGCTTCAATGCACAATACCAATCATCTGGCTGGACCTCCCACAGCACCAATCTAACTTGCATCTTCTGAAGTTCCGTTAGCCTCAACCGATCCATTAACCTAAGTTCCGACCCCCGAGCCCGACGGCCGATGAAAGCGCTTGCGGATCTGCCGGGACCAGCGATTCCCCCATCGCTCTCGTCGCCACTTCCGAAATCGTCAGTCTTAGAGAAGATGGAACTCGAAGTAGTGGCAGGCACTTCAGAATCGTATTTGGGGGAATGAGCGAATGAACGGCGGCTGGGCGATGGTGAGCCAAAGCCTGGGGATGAGAGTGCGATAAGAGAAGGTGCGGCGATGCCTAGCGACAGCCAGTCAAGCTGGGAGATGGAATGGACGAGTGCATCGACGGCGTGTCCATCAAAGCGGGCGAGTAAAGGGAAATCGCCCAACCGGTGAGCTGACCCTCCGTTCCGCATAACCTGGGGGGCAAGTTGACGTGCTGCAGTGTCGTATGCACCCTGCCGCTTTTTCCAATCTTGTGACAGCTGATTCCCGAGGCTCTTGGCGGCCGTCATGAGGTCCACATCAGGAAAACCTGAGAGCTCCGCGTACGTCGCGCCGCGCCGCACGGAGCCTCCGGAGACTCCGAGAAATCCGCGCCAGCGGCTCGGGGGTGTCTCCGCATGGAGAGGCTGTCTCCAGCTGGAGAACGATTGATCTTCCTGTGATAGGATTGAGAGTGGTGTTCCTAGAAAGCAGCGGACGGTTGCTGCGGAGAAGGGTGGTTGTCCTTCATTGTCTCAGGCTGTCTCCGCCCGCACCTGCCCCGAGACGGCGATCTCAAGTTTCCGGTCGCCTCTCGTTGCCAAGACTCTGGATCCATCAAGCTAAGCCCTGAGCTCCAAATTTCCGGAGCCCGCCATGCGGAGACCCTGAGACAGTGGCTCCGCACTGAGCAATCACGTTTTCCTGATGCACATGGAGGCCCTCGCCCCCATCACTTTGCTGAGCACGAAGGTTGATATAGCTGACTTCGTTTCGGCCCCTTTCCTGGTTGCTAGGGCTCCTCTCTGGGCGACCGCAATACAGAAATATGGTGGCATCGGTGGTCAACTCAAGGAGAGAGCACTGGTGAGGGGGACGTTAGCCTAAATCCAAATATGTTAAGCCTGCAGCAGGCTCTTACCAGACCGATCAAAACATTTGTGATTTGGCTGTACGTCAATTTCCGCCTGGACACGTCCTTGATGTACCAGTCCCAGTCTAGAGCATAGTTTGTCATCGCCTGCTGCTGGCGACGACTGCGTGCCAAGCCTGCACGCGAAGCGATGAGGGCAGCTAATACGGATTCCCATTCAGTGGATTGAGGGATTATAGTGAAGGTAATTACAATTCCCATCAGGGTTCAAGCCACATCGACCGCCCCCTTGACTACCGCCTCGGTCCAAGACATGGCAATGACCCCAATCAAGGTAGGCCTCTATTGTGAGAGGGACCTGGACTGACTCCCTCTTGCCAGCGCCGTCCAGCCGTTTCTCAAACACACATTCGCAATTTCACTCAAAGAGATCACGTCCATTTGTTTACAAGAAAGGTGAGCTATTGCGAGACAGGTTGAGCTGCTACTCGAGCGTGTTGAACAGAGAAAACTAAGCTGGTAGGGCGAACCGCAGAAGAAAAGACAAAAAGCTAGAAGGGACGGGCACAGCGTAAGAGACGATATCTACACAAGCTCCAGCTACTAAACTACTCTTGGTTTGCAGCTCCGCAAAATGCCGTACCGCGATGAAGATCAAAGTGACGTCGAGTCAAGATAACCTGGCAATCGGGGCACACGATTGTCGCTGCATACCAGGAACGAGGATCAAGTCCCGCTTCACTATCCAGCTGGTAAAGTAGGTCAAGGTAATCTCCCCATCCCTGCTGCGTTGAGTCGCTGACGGAATTCTCCACGTTTTCGTTGAGGTGCGAATCGGTTCGAGGTGACCACAAGCCAACATCTCCCGAACGCGTTTGGCCAAGAGGAGCCGCTCCCGCACTGCTTGATACCGGGACGCCAGAGGAAAACACCGGATACGGAAGCGACGTCATAGAGGTAGCAGGTGGGTCTAGTCTCAGACGAGTCGATGGAGGGGGAGCGGTGGAAACGGAGGACGTCGATGCTGTGCTGGAGCTATGGCCGTGACCTCTCTTGGATTTGCCGGACAAGCCAGACGAGGCCGACAGGTTGGGAGTATAAGACGGCGGTGGAGCTTGGGGAGGTCCGGGATTGGTGCTGAAACAAAGGGCTGGAATAGGTGTGAGGCGAACACTCGCGTTTCTTGTCGATATTGGAGTAGTAATAGGTGCTTGATATCGTAAAAGAAAATGAAAAAAGAACAGAAATTTAGTCTGGCGTTTGGCGAATAATGGTAATACAACCTACAGGCCATAGAAGCTGATGATGGTGTCGCTGGAATAACATTGCGAGGCCCTCGAGACGACGAAAGAGGCATAGACCTCTGCGACATCAGGCCTATCAATAGCAAATAATGTCAGTTTGGGCACAAAGCGAAAGCATAGAGACGCATCTGCCCACCAATCCCAAGTTTCAAGGGTACGGGTTGTTGGATTAACCGTTAAGACTTCACCCCGATTGTTGGCCTCATTCTGGGCGTCACTTTGTGGCCGGTTGGTTGATACATTAACAGCACGGAGGTGAGATGAGTCACGACAGATGACCATGGTGGAAGAGGAACAATGAGAGATATCGAGGAGGGGGTGTTTGAATGTCCTGTTGAAGGCAGGACGAAGGCACAAGCCTTTAGTACGATAATTTTGATCAAGAGACACAGTACCCGAGTTCGCAGTAAATGCATTTATGGATTGACTTCCGTTAAGCGAGCGATCGTCAGCGACTTAATATCGCAACCTTCCAATTTCAGGAATGATAACGTACCGAGGCAAGTTATGACTGTTGTATCAATTTCCTTCGACTTTGCACTGTCCACTTCCAACGAAACATCAAGAAAATAGAAGGCAGAATCCACCCCGATACCGTAGCAGCTATGTATAGCCTTGCTTCCTCTCAACCTCTCGCCGACCTTGAGGGTACTTTGCAATTAATCCGAAGAAGCGGTCGTGATGCGCAAAGTAGGTCTAGCTAAATACCATTCAAGATCGCAATTGCTCACGATGTTTCATTACTTCACAATAGACTGGCTTTATGACAAAGAGGTTTCCTCGCCGTTCGCATTGCCGGCCCTCTACCAACCGCGCAGCCGAATCCCCTTAGAACGGTGGCTCGCAGCACGGTCAACGACAAACGGAATCGAACAGACGCACCACAACTACAACATTGACGGCATCAACCTCACGTTGCTTGGCGGAATCATGCACGGATTCCAGTATGATGCTCGTGCACTTTCTCGTCAAGATCTCGCGGTGTCCACGCTCATCCTTCCTACCTACACATCTTCAAACCACTACAATCGTACCCAGACCGCCCTCCGGCGCCAAGGTTAGATTAAACTCTCATTACTCGAGGGGATGCATCTAATCCTTGGATTTCCATATAGCGAAATCCGTTCAAAAGCGCGGGGCTTCAAGGCAGAATGATGAGGATCCCACCCTTATCTCGCCGGCCAGGAAGCGACCCGCTGGGAAAAAGTAGTTCCATTCTCTAGTCTAATTGTCTTACGCATGTGGCATTTGACCATTCCATACAACTCTGTTCACTCTTGTTCAAGACCCAGCCCCACCGTCGTCCGCAGACATGTTTGTACCGTATTTGTGCTTTGTAATCTCAAACCGAGCCGTGGAACGTGTTACATGTGACATTGCTACGAACGAAAAAAAATTTCATGAGACACGAGGCAGCCACAGATCGGCTAGCTACGGTCGTTGCGGCAAGCGGCAGCAAGCGGGGTAACATTAACGGAGACCCTGATGGGAATTGTAATTACCTACACAACACTGGGATTGAGGTAGAGGAATATGCTCCGGAAGCCAGGAAGGGGTTACGCCGCTCACAGATGGAGGCGGTTGGAGAGGAGTAAGGTCGGGATGAGCAAGACGTAGCGCCTGTACTTGAGAGGCCAAAGGCGAAATCTGGGGAACGACGCTTGTGCGAGAGCTGACTACTGCTGAGGTTGCATTGCGGAAGAGGGGCGATTGCGTCTGCAAAGGAGAAGAGCGAGAGCGCTGAGGAGTAGAAGGATCGGGATGGTGCATGGGGAAACGGAGCCTTGCATAAAGCAGTAAGCCTCACGCGATCGTCTCCTCTCTTATTATACTTGGCAACGCCGCAGGCTAGGGTTGTGGCAAAGTACGATGGGGAATGGAAACCTGAACGACTGATCTGAAAGGGTACGTACAAAGGGGGCGGGGGACGCAACAATTACCTATTCAGGGCTTGGTGCTACCCCGAAGCCACGTCGATCTTGCATCGCGATTAGCACCCCCCACACCACTACAATGGCCGATCAACACGTCCTTTCATCACCCTTCAGCTCTAGCCTCGCCTCAGAGCACATGTTGTCGGATGATGACTACGAAATCAAGGAAATGGAGCTCAAGCTGGGAACACGCGCCCGTGCTTTGGCTGGAGCTGGTAGTGCTGACGACCCTTTCAAATTCAACGAAGAAGAGGAGCCAGGGATTTCTTCTCTGTAAGCTACAGTCTCACCTTGTGGGATATGGAGCTGATATCGCCCAATTGGGCTCAGCGTGCTAGAATACACCGGCTACCTCAAAGCCCGGGTCGATCTCCGCCTAAATGATGTACAACGTCTGCAGAGAGGCCAGGAACTTTGCGATAGAATGATTGACTTTCTCCTTGCGTACGTATTTACTCGGTTGAGGGAAGCTTTTGATTAAATCAGGTGCTCTAATCCCGCCGACAGACACACTCATGCTGTTCAATATGAACTCCGGAGATCCGTACTATCAAGGGTGATAGTCCTTCCCAGCACATTTGGGGAGCGCTTGGTTTCTTTGGCCATGGGGCATGATCTCGGCGAGGGGGCCTCAACCGTCAACTTCATGCTGCAACGCCTGAGCATGTATAACCTCGAGGAGATTTGGAATGCATCTCTTCTCCTTGTTCCAGTTCAAGTCAGCCATCATTGGATATTAATGGTGGTCACTAACCCGTTTCAAGCCGTTTCTCAAGAGACATCCCGGCCGGGGGTTCACAGCGTGATCCCCAGGGAGCTCAAGCCTGATAGGGAGCCATTTACAATCCTGCTCCTGAATTCAACGCCTCGATATGTACCAAAAGTCATTTCCAAGCTCCCAGAACAGATGAGAAAGTTTCTGGAGCTAAGCTGGTTCAAGCTAAAGCTGTCATCGTTAGAGTTTGTCAACTGGTACCCGGTGAAAGTGCGTCGCTAGTCATATCCTGCCCACGTCCCACTTACCCTTGGCTTTGTTGGATGTGAATGATAGTGCCCCGAACAGTTCGACTCCATTAGCTGTGGTCTCCACGTCGTTCACAATGCTGAGGTAATGATGAGAGAAGGAATCGCTGATCGGCTTCGAAAGGCATCGCAGGTCAGCGCTCGTTTCCCTGCGTATATGGGTGAACTCAGCTGACCGATCCTGCGGTATGTACAGAAAGTACTCGGAATTAGTCCATCAGAATGGCGTAGTATATTTAATCCTACGCTCATGCAGGCCGAAACGTATCGCACGATGAAATTAGCTATTGTGCAACAGGAGATTGCAGTGTACCAAGGGCAGTAACGACATCAGGTCCCTTCATTTTCCTGTAAACTTAGTTCATATGCCAAATTCACACCGATTCAATCTCTTAGTCGGCTGATAAATCGTTCTCTCAGCCCAACAGTTGCATGCAAAGGAGCTTTTATTTGGGGCCTCAGTAAACTTGGCGAAGTTGCGCTATCTCCGTGTACGACCGCAGTGCCGGCGACGCGTTTTCGTGTTTTTCCCCTTGCTCTTCACATTCATCTTCCAACCAACAGCCTCTAGGTTTCCTGCTCCTCCATCCCATCCCATCCTTCCCCGATAACCACCTCTGTCGCTGGCACCGCGCTTTCCTATACCGCTCTCACTCACTCTCCTCCCATCGACGACAGGACACATGGAACCCTCCGGCAAGTTGAACTTGTGCCACCAGGTCCCCTCATCCACTGATCCCGGCAACCTTTCCTTGTTGCTGAACTCAGAATCCATCCCCCGCCCCGCCCCGATGCCCGAAACACCGTCCCAGCCTAACATAGGAGCCAGCCCATCGGTGGACGTTGGTGAAAACCCCAAGGCAAGTGCCACTGCCTCGTACGCGCCCAAAAGTGTCTTGGTAACGTGTCTAACATGTGCTTCTACCTTACAGTCAGCAGCTGATGAGGGGGTGGACGACGAACAAGCTAAGAGGCGTGTGGAAAAAAAGGCCATGAAGAAGGCCCTCAAGGAAAAGGTATTTGCTTCTCAATTGATCTCTACTGCATCCGCTATTTTGCGCTGAACCTCGTGCATTGTCATTCTGACCGGCCAGCAGCAAGCCTCACTACAGCGGAGCCCCTTGGGTATGGATGACGCCTCCACTTGACACAGCTCCACCTCACTAACTTCCACAACAACCACAGGTGACGACCCGGGGGCTGTAGACGAATCTCACAGGATTAAGGAGGAGCTAAAGGCTCGGGAAGCAGAACTCAAGGAAGCAAAGCGAGCCCTCAAAAAGGCTAAAAAAAGGGAAAAGCGATTGGGAAAAGGTACGGACCATGTCTTCCTAAAATCTCTCCAAATAGACCTTCGCTGATTTGATTTTCAACCAAAGAAAATACGAAAACGCAGAAGCGGCAACGGTCCCCTTCCCCCAGCGCGGAGGCTGAGGAAACTGAGAATGGACTACAGGAACCTGACAGCTCAAGTCAGAAACTGGAGAAGCAGCAGAGGAAGAAACTTCGGACAGACGTCGATAGCAGAGAGACCGAGGGCCTGCCGACTGGCCGTGCTATTGAAGTGGGATGGAGGGATAGGAAGAGAAAGCGCCATGACGACCACGATTCAACTCCCAACAGCGCGCCTGGGGTAACGAGTCATGCGCCAGATCAGCTTGAAGCAGTCTTTAAAAAGAAAAGGTCCTACCTGCCTTTTCCCGAGGATCTCTCGCCGACACGGGCTGTGAATCAGCTCCCCCCTCTTGTCGCCCCAATTCAGGACCCCATCGCCCATTCCACATTCAGTGCAAACTCCACACCAGCCCCTATGCTCAGCGCTACCAAGGTTCTGCATGTGGAGGACAGCGTCATAGTACCAGCTATCAACCGCCGCGTCTCAACTGCGGACGTCAAGCCACCAAGCCCCGCTACGCTTCCTATGGCTGAACTGTCGCTTGAGAAACCTTTGGGTTTATCTGACGAACATGGCCCTCCAGTTCAGCTTCCTCAGGCTCAGGCTGGCTTCTGTAAGTTCTCTCATTTGGTTGGTGTTTCGGCGACATTCCTAATCTTGAGCTTAGATGCTTCAGTCTACTACCCTGAACGCACCCAGCCACTTCAGGTACCTACAGGCAAACTCTCAAAGAGAGCAAACGAAGAGCGATACAAAGGTATTTCATACTTTACAATTTGCATAAGCTCTGAGGTTGTTGGCTGACGTGCGTATCAAGGGCTTACGGCTGACGAGATCACGAAGCGCGAGGATGAATATGAACGATTATGTAAAGGCTGCCCAAAGGTCTTTCAAGAAGCATTTAAACACACCGCCCGCGGACGCCTCGATAAAGTTGCTCACCAGTGGCTCGTTCCACGTGTGCAAAATTACTACCTTACGCAGCCAGATGGCCGCAGCGCGCTTCTCGACCGCATCATTCGAGATCTCGTAAACGAGTTTCCCGATCTTCACCCAGATTTTCTCAAGCTCAAGAACTCCTCAATGGAAAAGGAATACCTAGCCAGCTTACGGAACATGGTCAGCGTCGCGGCTAGCGGCATCAAGTCGGCACTCGGAAACCCCAACAAAGTCGAAAATATAGACAAGGAGGTCATCAAGTTTCTGACTGGGACCACGGTTGCACCTAGGGCTCATGACCTTTGGGCCAAGTGGATGCTCAAGAAGGCAAACGAAGACGCAGAGAAACGGGGCGAAAGCGATGCTGATGACGTGGAGAAACGGGGCGGAAGCAATACCGATGACCTGGATCAGTTCGCAGGCTCTGTGAATATTGCGACGGAATGGGAGGCAGTCTTCGATGAATGCGTCAGGATTCACGGGAAAAAGTATGCAAGTAACCACCGTCTTCATCTCGAGCAAGAATTTAGGAAGCAAAAGTATAAAGATGTTCCTCCCCAGCAGAAGAAGATCTGGGAGGACCACGCAGCAAAGCTCCAGAAACCATTTGATCGCCTGGACGTCATCGCAAGCGGGCTGCCGTTTATGAACCATATGTTCAAACGCTTTGCGGAGATTGCAGAAGTCCCCATGCTTGTTCTGGTGGGTGCTCCTGATTTCCGAAATCCTCGAGAGGTTATTATCTATCAGTGAGTCGCATGGTCCGCTTCGACTAATCGTTTCTAATGAACGTTGTTTTCGCTAGTGATGCCTACTCGCCGGCGCCCTCAAATGTACCTGATTTCTTTAACGGACCTGATCGATTTGGAGAAAAGGTTTTAGTGCCAGCGTTTAGGTCCTTCGTTGAGAAGTGTCTCGGAGGTATCTGCCCAGTCGCCCAACATCCTTGTGCCTTGAGCTGATCATGATAAACCTGCAGACTCAGCGGATCACATCGCCCCACAAGGAGTTTCATTACCAACTGCTCCAGAGCCGTCACCAGATGCTGTGGAGCCTGAGCCTGATGCTTCCCTGCAGCAGGTTGAGGAGACAGTGTCCTTTGGTGTAACCTCTCGGTCCGACGTTCGATTCGTCATCACCCCTGCTCCGAAAGACTGGTCCATCCCCTCAAAGGAGCTAGACGCCGCTAAAAGGGAGATTAAGACCTTCATAAGCGACTCGTACAGTAAGCAAACAATTTCTATTAAGAGGCTAATGCAGGGTGCTAACTATTCCTGGTTACAAACGCAGAGAAGGCATATAACAAGCAACGATGCAATTTTGGACCGCTATCCGCCCGGGCTGAGCAATTTATCGATCCCTCATTGCTCCCCACTACCAAGATTGTGACTGTTCTTGAAGATGATGGGACCACAAGCTTCAAGGAGGGGGACTTTGCGCAAATCGTACCTCCAAGTGACCCGTCGGCAATGCCTTGGTATCAGGTCAAGGCTTGGTACGATCTTCTCAAGGATCCACGCTCACGATTCATGTGGCGATTCGAAGAATCAACCGCGGGTGCGAACGTCATCAACCCCCCCAGGTCGGTGAAAGAGTCCCTCCAGAGGCCGCGCTCCAAAGATCAGGCGAACAAAAATGCAGGAAAAGATAAGAAAGGGCCTAATTCCAAACGTACTCCAAAGCCTGCTCCTTCCAATCATGCTCAAACGTCCTCCGACCCTCCTGCCAGCAGCAGAGCTGCCAAGTCGACAATCTCAGCCATTTCAAAGCCTCGTGCCAAGAAACCATCAGCGTCAGGCTCGGAAAGCGAAGCCGTTTCTTCTGGAGCTTCTGCCAAATTGAGCCCATATATCCCTGAAAGTGATTCGAGCGCCGGGGAAGGCTATAATCCAAACCCGGAGTACGTCCTGTGCTCGGAAACCATCTGCCGCTCTGGCCGTCGATCTGCCCCTCCTGCAGCGCCGCTTCCATATTTGCTCCCCGCGCAGAACCTCGGCCCTGGTGTAGACAATGCCCAGGTCACTCCCTCTGAAGAACATGACGATTCCGATGAATCCCGTACAGAACCCAGAGATACTACTCGGTCAGCGGCGCTTGCCCCAAGACCGAATGTCTCAGCATGCCAATCCGACGCTCTGCTTGTCAGTCCTGAGAAGGACTCAATGAAACGCTCGCAACCAAATCTTTCCGAGGACACCCCGCTTTACATCCTCAAACCGCATGTTGAGCCTAATGCAATGAACATCCCGGTAATTCCTAAACTTTATATTTCTTGCAACCAGGCTACTAACAACATGCTTATAGAGTGAGCTTGAAGCAATGCTAGAGCACATTCGTGATCTTTCCCTAAGTCTGCCCAAAATTTCTCGGGCTGGTGCGCTCCCCACGCTCGATCTTTATGCGGCGCTCAATTGCTGCGTAAGATTGGATCTTTTGTTCCCAGCCAGACAACCTTTAGTATGTATATCTCTACCTACAGTCCCGTTATGTTTATGTGCTGATACCAGCTCGCCTAGGCTCTCTCTCTGCCGTCAGCAGCTGGGCTCAACGATACGCCCCCCAACGGCTTGAAGCTATTTTGGGACGACATAAACGATGCCCATAAGCCGGTTCCAACTTGCCTGGCCGCAACACAACTTGCAACAAGCGCTGGAACTGACGTCCGGTCTGTTGCGCTCGAAGTTGAGAGGGTTTTGCTCTCCCTGGTGGATATCCTCGAGGGCCACGACTTACTCGAAGATGGAGAATTCGGGTCAAATTCATCCGTCTCCTGGACTCGGTATCTTGTGCTGCTTGCCCGATACCTCAAATTCATCCAATCTGTTGAGCCCACCGAGCGCAACGAAGGATCCGAGACACTAGGAATATTGCACGAGAGAGTTCTAGACCTAACCATCATCCATCTTGTGCTTCGATATTGCGTGGGGGCTATGATCTCACACATCCAGAGCTTCCCTGCCCCTTCTGCATCTCCTTCTATCGCCAATACCATTTCAACGTTGGGCTCATCTTGGATTCGCATGGTAAAGAGGTTATCTTGCCCCATCAACAAAGTGAGCAAATGACTCGAGGTTATCTCTGCGTTAGGTCGCTACTAAATAGATCTGTTTTACAGCTGAATCTCGAGCAGGTTTGTGGTACGAATTGGGCGCACGCAGTCGATCCATCGGGCCAGCAAGCGGACAGTGAAGCGTTCTCCCATCTTGGCAACGCCTCTCAACGGTGGATCGCAGTCATAGCCTCCTCAAAACTCTACGACGCCATTGTCGAGCTGGAGAAGGATTTGCATTCCGACCACGATCTGATCAATGAAATGTCCATCTACGAGCAGCTCACTTTCCAGGTATCCTTCTTTGCGATCCATACCAACGAGAAAATCCGGGGCTCTGATGAAGACTGGCTCGGAATCGTCGACAAGGTCTTAGAAGCAATTGAGTCGCAGCAGGGCGGAGGGGAGAGGCACGAAACGGAGCTCAGTAAGCTTGATGCATATTTCCAACCAAGCTACATATCTGACAATCCATCCTTTCTTATCAAGACCCGCAGCAGCCGCCTCCAACTTTAATCTCAAGGGGTCAAACGGATCCGATAATTCAAAAGCGGGAACGTCCACGACCGTATGATAAGAACTCGTGGCACTCTGGCGACACTGCAAGAGTTATCGTGGACGGGAAGGAGCAAGAAGTTGTCTTTGCGGTAAAGCAAAAATATGGAGGTTCTCGCTCCTTGGTCATGGCAAACCCCCAAACCATGAAGGAGCTCTTCGCTCCGGATGGGGAGGCGTCGCTCCCTTTACCTCAGTTCTCAGACGACTTACTCGTTTCCCGAGGCCCAAATGATATCGCCGCACTCGCTCGATTCCGGGTTCCAGGCCATTGGGACCTTCCCAATCTCGAGTTTGCGGACGCAATGCGACCGGAGTTGGCAGGCTATTTTGCTCAATTTCAGAAGTTCCCTGATTCGAACGACGATCCGGACGAGTTAGAAGAACTCGGTTTCAAGTCTCCCGAGTATTTTATCAAGCAGTACAACCAAGCTCTGGCCGCAAAGGAAATCATGAAACTCCGTGCCGACGGCGCCGGAGGGACCGAGCCTCATTCGCCGGCAGGTGCTCCTGTAATTGCTTCTCGGGGGCCCTACGCAGGTCGACAGTCTCATGTTTCCAATCTCGGTGTGACCACAGAAGGTGGCTTCCGCGGAACCGGCGATGAGGGCAACAGCCTGCTCCCACCAGAGGAAGGGCAATTCGAAAGTATGACAGGCGGTGTCGAGGGAGAACAAGCGCGTGAAAAGTCTGGGAAACGAGGAGAATGCAACGAGAATGGGCTGGTAGAACCGATTCGGGAAGGCGAGGAAGAGGAAGAAGTAGAGAATGTCCTCGGAGAGGATGTCCAGTTAGGGAATGCATCCAGCCCCAAGTGTGAGTTTTGAGGTGAAAGTGTTCGCTCATGTAGAATACTCACGATCCTTCGTTTTTATTTTCGTCTACAAGCGATGGGGAAGGTTTCTAAGGCGAGCAAGAAAACAGGGTCGAAAAATGAGAAGGTTCAGCAAGCTCCTAGTTCCAAGACGAAGGGGAAAAAGCCCAAGGCAGCCGCCTCTACGCAGCCGGCAAGGGTGAAGGAGCGTTCTATTCCGACCAGATCAAGCAACAGGCTTCGTACCGCAGATAGCGACGTTGGCCAAGCCCCCGAGGCAGGCCCGTCTCAGACCCCTCGACGCATGTCGCTTAGGAACAAGGACGTGCCTGATCCCGATCTGCAATCGGCGAGAGGCCCCGGTACTCGATCCAAAAAATGATGACATTGACTTGTGCACCTCACCCCCTCCTTTTCCAATCCGCATCTGTCCATTGCCAGAGCGTTCCTAATTTTCTCTACGGTAGCCATTCACACCCCCAATGAACATATAATATGAATCAAATTCCCATCCAAGCCGCTTTATTTAGTAGTTCCCCTGCTTATAAGTTGGTTTACAACTACATGGGAGCTTAAGCCATCGGATTGCAACTGTGTTTGCAAGGGGCGCCGTCCGGGGTTGGAAAGGTATCATATTGCCGAACAGTGAACCGCGGGTGATTTGAAATCCGCGTTCCTTCTGACTGGCAGGAGTGAGTTCCCACCGAGCGCCTTGAGGTTCCAACCGAGTGGGATTTGTGTAGCAACCGCAGGCATTCCAATCGGAGTGGAGCCGACAGCGGTGGGTTATTTCCCACTCATCGGTGGGCAGATGGAATCCGTGGGTGGGAACGCGCACTCAGTCACAGATACAGGGTGATATTGGTGTCGTCGCCATCCATGATGACCAGAACAATAAGGAGGTCGGAGTGATAAATAAGAATGGAGATCCGGCGCCTGCACTAGTGCCATATTGGGTAAGGCTCGGATGATGAAGTTTAAGGTCCGCCGCCTGGCTGCTGAGCCGATTATACGGCTTCGGCCTCGGTAGTTTGTTGTTCGCGTTTGGACGGCGGTGCGCCCTGAACGGTGATGTTGGACTTGGAGTGAGTGGGAAGTATGTCGGGCGAGCTAAAGAGAAATGCTCGCACCGGAGGGGTTACGATTGCAATGGTTGGACTAAGGTGGACACTGGCAAGAATGGTTGGTGAGGGCGACTCAACCTTCTGTGGAAGGCGGTGCTCGGATGCGAGGTTGGTAGACGAGAAGGTGAGGGTGTTATTGGGCCTAGAGCTGTTGGACGAGGCGGCAAGAGGGACTACTGGGCGCGGCGACGCGATAGATAAGAACGTCGTCCCAGCGAGTGCTCCCGTCTATGGAGACGAGCGCCGGAGAACACCCCCCCTCCGCTTCATTGGCTTGGGCTGGGATCATCTAAAGCGGTACTCGTTTCAACTGGTCCGAGTAGTGCTGCTGGCTCAGCATTTCCCACCCATCGGGAAGAGGAAGCACACAAATGGGAACTCGTGCTCTCCTGTAGGACGTGAGTCTCGTGGGAACGATATTTTTCCACTCAAGCGGCTGTGATGGACGCCCTATGGGAAAGATAGGAGTTCCAATCCGTCGTCGCCGATGGCCTGGCAGCCTTGTTCCCACTCGAGGAGTTGCGGTTGACATTCAATGGGGACGGCAATGGCTCCAATCTGGAATCTAATCCAGAAGCACTAGCTCTTGTTGGGACTTGTATTCATTTGATAGTTGGCTCGACAAGACTGATGAATGGGAAGCTGCACCCACTGGTACACGTTGAGTCCTATTGGACCGGCTTTTCTTATCACTAGTGGCTTTGTCTGGGAACGCGGTCCCAAATCAGCCCGGTAAGGTCTGAATTCGCGCGCGACTCCACCGCACTCAGGTGATCCCGGCACGCAAGCCACAAACGAATGCTTATGTAAGCCCCTGCAAATCGAATTCCCTTCCGGCCCCGGCTAAGGTACAGCCCGGTTCTCCCCGGAGAGGGTGCGTGGAGCGCTGGCCAACGCACACCCTCTCCGGCGTGAATGGCCACTTATGTTCGTAGGAGCTTACATAAGCATTTGTACGCGAGAGTCGGCGCGCGAAATCAGACCTGGCCCTGCTCGTGCACCGTACCCGGTAGCAAGTCGATGTAGAACATTCGAACAGCGTGCATCCTCGTGGAAAAACCTTTTGCCCGGTGGGGGGCAGGGGTCTGGCGCAACGTGCGCCGAACGCCAGCAAAGTCGGTCGAACCGGTTGCCGCTCAGCCCGGTGCCAGTTGTTCTCGACGAGCGGCGCTGAACGTGGCTATCGGATTAAGTAGCGGCAAACCCGTCGATGGCCGACACGTATTTGTTGGTTGTCAGCACCAAGGGGCTCGAGCTTACTTACTCGGTAGTGGGCAACTCGGCGGATATCGCGAACAGACAGATCCCGGCCTGTCTCAATTGTCTCAATTGCATTTAATGCGCGTGGATTTACATGGACATACAATGCTATTTTTGATTTATTGCTACGATGGAACTCCGTGTAGGAAGTAGGAAAGCGTAATCACTACTCAGATACAAGCCTACAAGACATGATGCGAAAGCCGAACAGATTGAGTGGGAACCGAACAGACTGAGTGGGAACCGAAATATATTCCCGACCGGCACAGCAGCCCCATAGATTCCTGATTTTCACGTATTATTTCTAGAAGCAAACAAGTCCAAGCCAACTTCAAACAAGCATTTCTCAATTTATCAAATGAAAAGGCCTCTCAATGGGAAAATGTAGCGAGGGCCTGATCAGCCCATTCCATAATCCGCATTGCAGATTCACTAGCTAGCAAAGGTAAGTAAAATGGGAAGCCCGCTGGTATGCTGACAGCCAGCGGGGCGGATGGGTAAACCGGGTCTTAGAACCTGTTGGAAACCTGCCCCCACCCTGTGAACGTGGAGGATGGGAAACTGACATTTCACAAGCCACGAGCTTGCTTATGGCTGGAGACATGGTATTATGAATTTTGAAATCAAGTTCTGGGACTCGTCCACGTATTTTCAAAATTGGTGCTTACTATAGGTGGCATTGCTGTCCTAAACAACAACGGAACAACCACTTACCTGTCCTGCTTTCCGGCGAATCTTCTCGTTTGCCTTGGCCTCCTACGCCTCCTGGACTGATTTAATGGCCTTCTTCTCGAGTGCGCGTTGCCGTAGTTCAGCAAGGCGTTTCTTTTTATCTTCCTCGGTGAGTGCTTTGATCTAGGTGGTTAGAGCAGGAACTTTTTCGTCAATTAAAAGTCATTCACGAAGAAAATGACGCCCACTTCTTCGGTAGATTCTTCGAATTGATCGTGGCCAGACTTTTCGGCGTGGAAGTTTGCAAGGGTGGTATCTCGGAAGATCTTGCCGCAGATCGAACACTTGATGCTCTGGATGTGACGAAAGCGGTTAAGAGAGATGAAGAAAACCCGCCAAGAGTCGTGATACCCGGACATTTCCACCACTTGATCCACCTTCTCCGCCTGTACTCCCTTCTGCGGCGCCTGTGGTCCCCATCGACATGCCGAGAGCTGCCTGGAGGGCCGCCGCATCGCCGTCATCTGCGTCACCAGTACCTGCCGCTTCGCTAGCTGGTAGTTTCTGCTCTGTAACCGCTCCGAGATCTGATGGTACGGGCTTGTCCTCATTTTCGACAAGAAAATCCAAAGCGGCTTGCAATCCGCGGTTGCCGGTAGATTTCAGAGCCCCAGTTCAACCCCTGGATCAGCATGGGGTGGTTCGGTGAAGCAGAACGGGTCATTCTCACAAGTTACTCGATCCTCTGGAAATCCGAAACTGAGAAGTGGTTCGCGATCGCTCATAATGGGGTGCTTGGAGGAAAGTCGGTTGGCGCTTAGGCGTGCTATTGCAGACTGAAAGGGTTGACGCACGCGGTTTCGCACGTCGAATGATTTGGTTCGTTCTCCCATTTTAGGCAACTCCGGTCCTCTGTGGGCAGGCCTGGTCTCCTTCACGGATTGAGAACTTTAAGGCAAACCGTTCCATTGTAAGATTGTTCTAGTATGTTTGGGCTGGAGGAGTTTTATTATGTTAACGTCATCTCTTAACCTCTCCCACATGCGACTGCGTCAAGACACGCGGGTCCCGGTTCCATGTGAGCCCAATAAAGGAATAAGGGGGCCACTCCGTCAACCGTTACGCAATTGGAATTGGGGAATCCATGGCGGCATGATGAGTGTATCAGGAACTCCTAGGGGCTCACCACATCAGGAGAATCGTCCGGGCTGGAGGTTTTGGCGGCAGGATCACCACGACTATGAGCTGCAGGATGAGTTGGAAGTTGCAAGGAGGATTCGTGATCGGAGGAGTATTGGACGAGGGCTATGTGGTCGGCAGCGACGGGCGTTGCAGAATGCGGCATGACTGGGGGAGCTGGAAGACCTTCGGGGCTATCGATTTGCATTGGTATGGGGGATGGAATGCGTGACAAAGGCGTCTGGGGCGTTCGAGGCGCGTCCTGGTCCGAGTGGTCGGGTTGTTGAGGAGAGAAAATGATTTGGGTGGCAAAGGGGGTTGGTGTGCCACCACGAGGACCTGATGGCCCAGCAGCGGAGGGCTCATCAACATCCAGTGGCCACCCAGTAGGCTCTGCTGGAGAATGAGGCGCGACAGCCCGATCTTCGACTGCCTTCGCAGCAGGACTTGGATGCTGAGACGCGCGAGATTGCTGCGCGTTGCCTCGAGTGTTTGGTTGCCGGGTGTGTTTGAGAGCGGGGATCTCAACGAAGACTTCGCGAGTCGGACGTGGGCGCCGCTGGACAGGCTGAACGCTTTGCACCTCCTTCTCCTTACCCTTCCTCTTCCCCTGGGGCTGAGCACTTGGCACTTCCTTCTCCTTCCCCTTCCCCTTGGGCTTTGCCGGCGCCTTTGGTTTTGGCGCTCCCTTGGACGATGATGCGGGGGTCTTCTTTGCTGGCGCCTTCACATCGCATGGTGGCTCATACATTTCATCGTCGGCATCAGGATCATCCTCCTCCATGTTGTATAGGAGGGGGGCTTCCTCCCAGAGAGTTTGGCCAGTAAACCGCAGACGCTTCTCCGGAGGGAGGTCGGAGTCTGGGTCGGCGGATTGTAGCCAATGGTCGATCCACCGTTGCAGCATGATGGGGCCCATGTGGATAGGCTCGACCAGGAACGTTGGGCTTGTTCCCGGAACAATATACTTGTCGACGTTGGCCCGCAACTTCGCAAACGGTGGAGATTCGCCCGAGTATGTACCTGGGAGGTGCTCGATCAGCAGAGTGGCTCTATGGAATGGGAGATGACTTACGAATCGCGTCTAATATGACTTGCCTGAGGAGCTTGGCATTGTACTGCTCATTTGTGTCGGTGACAGGCACCTGGAACTTCGGCGCAGACAGGAGTGATGGCTTGCTCCTTGTCCAGGGATGATCAACCGACTCTGCTGGCACAGCAGCCTGAGCTGTCACAACACCCAGCTGACCTTCGTCAACTATCACCAGCAATCAATCAAGACGAACAATTTCGATCCAGTTGAACCATCCTTACCCTCAAATATCGACGATGCGACCTCAAAAAAAGGTTTGAGAAAGTCGGTCCCCTTGGACTGCAACCATGATCGATCTTTGAGCTTCTCGCCGTGCTGTGAACTGCAGTCCTGACCGATTAATAGGGCCCAATGAATTCGTACGTGTGACTCACACCATGACCAGGGGTCCCTGACTTGTCCGCAGAGCATATACCACTAATCCCACACCATCTGTCTCGTCGGCGAGGGCATCGGCAAAGCTTCTTAGCATGGGACCAGATGCGTCGGCAAAGTCAGCGCTTGAGGGAGAGGATAGGGTAAGCACAAGAGCCAGGGTCCAGCAGCTAGTACAAACCTTGACATTGATGGGTCCTGAGCTTTTCCTTCATATTCGCGGCGCACTTCCTCAGGTTGCTGTCGAAAGAGGACGGCACTTGCTGTCGACCGAAATCCCAGCCGCTGGGCCTGCACGTCCGGATGGGAAACATCGACTTTGAGTTCTTCGGCAAACGCTGCCATGCGATCGGCAACCTGTTCGTTCACAGCCTTTTGCCTGTCTTCAAGGGCCCAGAGGTTTGCAATGCCGGAGCGACGAAGCTCCCCTGCTACGAAGCTGAGGGCACGCTCCATCTGCCGCTTTTTTACCTTCGGCTCTGCGGGGGTCCTTGTGAACGTCCTGGCGACACGGTTCTTGTATGTACTGAGGCAATTGCAGATAGGCTATTCACCAATCAGACCAATGCTCGACGTGGAGATCATGGGGAGGACTCACTGTTTTGTAAGCAGCGCTGGCTTGCCCTTCGGTGGTGCTGTTTGGGTCCGCAAGGTGGCTGAAGCGGCGGAATGTATACTCGATGATCTCGGCATTTGCCCTGGTGATGCTGTCTTTGTCGTCCAGTATGCAGACGTTGACCATGAGGTAGGGAGCCCAGAAGCGACTCAGGTAGATGTCTCCGTTGTTCCGTGAACTGTTCGCCCGGCCGGCGCACTTACGAATAACGGAGGGAAGGGCGAGGAATTGCTGTTTTTCAAACGCTATGATGTCGTCGTGCTGGTCTCCCCATTCTAAGAGCAGCCGTTTCCCAGTTCAGCGATAGCGAAGGCAAGGAAGATGTGAGGGACTTACGGGATTCGCGCGCCACTCGAGTTTCGTCGTCCAAAACAGGCGGGAGCTCAGCCTGGTCAGAGTGCTTAGCTCGGTACTTTTTGAGAATGCTAGGCCACTTCTCAGGGTCGGAATCCTTGTCTTGGAAGGCAATCGATGAGTTGTGCATGAGGTCCCACATCGCAGCATCCATCTTACTCTCCCAGCGCTTGCGGTGCTCCTCGGGAGAAGGGATTGCGACATCTCCGTAGATGGACGAGCCTTCCTGGACCGTTCCAGATGATGAGGCAGCGGGTTCCGGTGCTGGCACAGGCGACCGGCGACGACCTTGTTGGACCGTTCGAGATGCTGAGGCAGCAGCTGCCGGTGCTGGCACAGGCGACCGGGGACGAGCAGCAGACGTTCCTGGTGCGTCAGCTGGCGCTGCATGGTCAGGCGATTTGGGAGGGGGAGGAACGTATAAGTCGCTCTCTTCGTCTCCAGAGGATGATGGGACGTCATCCTCTGAGTCCGACATGATCGGGGCAAGTTTTCGGTGGGCGGTCATCTGGCGCTTTGGACGTGAGGTAGCTATCGCCTCGTCGGGACGTGCGACCATGCCGACTTCGGGCGCTGGCACTGCCCGAGAGCTGGGACCCGGCAGGACATGTGGCGAGCGAGTGGGAGCTGGTTTGGACAGCTGCGATGGTTCTGACTGGGTGGTGGATGAGTTGAGGATCGTGACTTGGGCTGGCACAGCAGCCGCTGCAGTGGCTGGACCCTCCGCATCGGTGGGATCCCGTTCTGGCTCTTCCGGAGCGTCGGCTGCGGGCGTACCGGGTAGACGTAGCTCGAACTCGGCGAGGATCCCATTTTCAACGTCGATGGGAAGCTTGAGCGGGCCGATGAACTCGAAGGCCACGAGAAGGTCGGAGCAGATGTGAGACAGGAGGGTGGCGGCGCGCTCGGGCGGGAGGTATTGAATAAACTTTTTTGACACCAAAGACGCGTCGTTTTGCAGAACTTCGATGAGGAACTCGTTTGAGAACGCTGGGTCTTCAGCGACGAGCCTTTGAACGGAGTCGAACGCAAGGAGGACTTGCATGGCGGGTTGTGGAAGCTGGGGTATGATGGGCGCCAGACGGCCAAACGCCTGGTGTGACTGCAGTTCGTCGAGAAGTGACTTAGCAGCTGATGGGTCTGCTTCTAGCTGTCGAGCAATATTTTCTGCCATTGCAGTGGCGTTTGCGCCCCTCAAGATCAGCGCTGTCACTGCGTGATGTGACAGCAGCAGGGCGGGCAAAGGACAAATGTCAGCGCCAGTCAATACTGAAACTTCAAACAAACAGCTCAGCCGACGCACCTGTATGCATTTGCTTAGTAATCTTTTGAAATTTGGGCCACACGAGAGATGGAAATGGGTGGTGAGGAAGGGAGCGCTGGTTGTGGTCGTAGCGAAATGGGCGCAGCGGGGGAGCGTGGCGGAGGTTGGTCGGCAAATTTGACATAAACGTCACGTGGCCGTTGTTGACCCAGCGATACCCTGTATAGGCGCCCATCGCAACTCCTACACCAAATACTACAATCATCACCAAATGAAAATGAAGAGTCGTTTGGAAGACACTCATGAAGTATGATGCTCGCAGCTCTGAGTCAGCGAGGCAAGTCATCCGTGTTGTGCTGGCTCAATGGACCAGCCCACTAATGCCGCTGCGTTGACATGCGCTGTTCGAGGATTTGACTCTCATCGCCATCACTGCCATCGAGGATCCCTTGCGTGAAGGTGTCGATCAGGCTGTCGCGGATTGCCAGAGGGCTGGTGTTTCTGTTCGGATGTGCACGGGTGATAATGTTCTTACGGCTCGGTCGATCGCCTACCAGTGCGGTATCTTCACTCCCGGAGGTGTCATCATGGAAGGACCCACTTTCCGTAACCTGTCTGATGCGGAGCATACCGAGATTGTACCCCGGTTGCAAGTCTTGGCTCGTTCGTCGCCCGAGGATAAGAAGATTTTGGTCGAGAAGCTCAAGTTCCTTGGCAAAATCGTCTGCCTTACCGGTGACGGTACTAAAGACGGCCCCGCTCTCAAGACTGCCAACGTCGAGTTTCCATGTGTATTGCTAGAACTCAGTTCGCGAAGGAGCCTTCGGGTATCATCTTTATGGGCGACAACTTCGCCTCGATCATTTCGGCCATCGTTTAGGGTCGTACTGTCAACGATGCTGTCTAATTTCGGTCAACATTACTGCCGTCATCATCAACTTCGTCACCGCCGTCGCATCGAACTCCGAATCGTCCGTCCTCACCGCTGTACAACTGCATTGGATCAACATCATCATGGACACCTTCACCGCTCTCGCTCTTGCAACCGATCCCGCCAGCCGTGAAGTCCTCGATCGCAAGCCTGACCGCAAGACCGCTCCACTGTTCAGCACCGCCATGTGCCTGCAGATCCTCGGTCAATCGACGTACCAGACTTTCATCATCCTCTTGTTCCACTTTGCCGGCGACATCATCTTTGGCTATGACAAGTCCGCCCACACCGATTTGCAAATTCAGCAGTGCCACGCGGAGCTCGACACCCTGGTCTTCAACGCTTTCGTCTTCTGCCAGATCTTTAACTCGATCAACGCGAGGAGAATTGACAACAGGAAGAACGTCTTCGTCGGCATTCACAGGAACTTGTACTTCATCATCATCATCACTCTTATCGGTGCGTTCCTTCTGATCTTACTGTAGAAATGCTTTGACCTGACGAGCAACCAATTTTTTGTAGAGGTTGCCGCTCAGATCACTATCGTTTGTTGGTGGTGCTGCTTACAGCCTCCACCGCCTTAGCGGCAAGTCGTGGGGTGTCTCGCTCGCTCTTGGCTTCGGTTCCCAAGGAGCTCGATGAGAGGATCTTTAGGAAGCTCAAGCTCATGCGAGACTCCGACGTCCTCCCCATTGAGAGTCCCAAAAGCCAAGAAGACAAGGAATGAATCTGTCGGTTATCCAGACCGTCCATGACAACCTTGCGGTCTTCTCTCAGGTTCGTGGTGGCCGTGCTCATGCTTCGTCTTTCGTCCGCAGGGGCCGAACTAATATAGGTAAACTTCAGCTGCACCCCGATACACCTCAGGACGATCTTTTCTATCGGAAATTTGGTACTCCTGGGACTAGCACTCCTTGGTCACTAGAGGATTGATCACGACGCCTACAATGACGGTCTCCCTCCGAAGCTGTTTCCTCTTTCTCTCCTCATTCACCGTTCTTGTATCATACACACTTCCCCTGGACACTCCACACCACTGCATATTATCCTTATGCAATACCTAACTCCTGTTTTGACCCTTTCCATTGTCCCCTTCCTTTGCGTCGACAAGGAGTGGAACGTGTCAGCGATCCAGACCGTCATGTCAAGCACAACCTTGCCGTCTTCTCTATCGCCTACCTGTACGTCGCTCTAATCCTTAGGTGTCATTGTGGAAGGACCAAAGAAGCACCAATCAGGTGCAGGCTGGGGTTAGAGTTAGCGTGCGTTGAAAGAAGAGCAATAATTGTATACATTAGGGGAAAAGAAATTGGCTAGACTAGTGCTCGTTAAGGTCATCGTTCTATGTCAAAGACAGTACCCTGGTGTGCTGTGCCAGCCCCATACCATCTTGCTTGAAGCTCGCCTAAGGTCATCAATCGCCGTAGTCCGTCTTCCCAACGCGAGGTCCCCTGAGCATCGTGATGTGCCTGCTCTGGGCTTGAAGCACGAGACTCCCACTCTGCGCGTGTTTGAAATCCCTGAGCAGCAAACCGCCAGAGTCCGCCAGGTGCATAGCCCGTCACCCCTGACCTCCACTCAGATGGTGCAATGGGAATGGTTTCGTGAGTAATCAGCGCCGAAGGGAAAAGCAGAGCCCGTCCTGGTTCCAACGACAGGATCTTTCGGGCCTCATGGAGAACCAGATGGCCGCCCAGCCGGTGGTTAAATTTTCCTAAAATATAGTCGAGACATGTGCCAGCAGCGTCATTCGGGGAATCTCGGTGTGGCCCACAAACCGTGTAGCGACCGCTGTTGAGGGTCATCGCCGGGAAGGGAAGGGCAGATGGCGGTTGAAGAGACATTCTATCCGAATACGTTTTTAGACAGGACTCATAGCGTTCCACGTGTTGCGGGAACCAAGTCTGCATCGCACCTTCAAAGGCAAGGTTAGAGCTGGGCCAGCGGAGACCTCTCCTGGCTCACCATGAATATACTTGAACACCGCCTGTACGTCAGGGTCACTGAGGAACTCGTTGATGGCGGCGCGTTCTTTGGCAGTACGCTGGAATGCGAGAGACACCTGCACCGTACGTCAGGGATAAGCGACTTTAGAGGTCCTGCGCGTCTTGTGCTACTCACCGTCTGACCACCTCCGAATGAGTAACCGATGGCATAGGCGGCGAATGGCCCACGTCGGTTTGGCAGGCGACGGTTGTTCTCCAACGCCTTCTGAAGGCGTTCCATAGCCACATTTGCACGTGCAGTTCGAGCCTCCCATCCAATTGGCCATGCTAGAACAATGGCAAAGATCCGCCCGTTTGCATCGCAAAAGGGCGTATCTTGCCTTCGTGAGCGTCAGCCAAGGACAAGTAAGTAAAGGAAGAAACTCTGTGTACTTGATCCTCTCAAACTCCACCAGATCGTAGCCTTGCAGCAGCAGGCATGCGAGATGTTTGCTATTACTCCCAGACAAGAATGCGAAGTCAACGCCGCGGTCGACGACTCCCACATAGCCGGACTTGGAACGTCGGGCAACCTGCAGCTCGAAGGCTTGGGAGGGTTGAGGGTCGCTCTTGGCGAGGAACTGGGCCCGACGCTTTCCAACATTTTCATAGTCCTCCTGCCGGTTTTCACAGCGCTTTCGCTTCTTGGCACGATTCCGCTCCCGCTGCTTCTCAAGTTTATGGTTAATGGCCTCCACGTGCCTTACCTGTGTCAGCTCTGCTGTTGAGCCATCAAGACTTGGAGAAGCGTGCGTGGAGCTCCCTGCTGCTGGCCCAGCGTTACTTGGCGCTAGGACAGCGACATTGACTGCGACCCCCTCAGCTTCCAAACCTCGTGGATGATAGACAAAGTCAGCGTCCTTGAGCGTCGGCTCCATTGAAGGAGCTTCATAGTCGCGGTAGAAGTCTGCCAGGTCGAAATCCTCCAGCTGTTTCACTTGCATACGGCCTCAAGTCCTTCTAACCGACTCGTGGAACGTCATGAGCAGCCGTTCAACTGACCAGAGAAGCAGCAACAGTACCTTTTGATATTTGTCGGCGGTTTGCTCGGTGATCGGCCTGGAAAAAAAATTGGTCAGTCAAATGCACGCGCCCGGGGTGGGGTTTCTACCGACAAGTGCCAGCAAGCCCCTATACCAGCCCGCTAGCCTGCGTGACCTGCGGTACTGGCATGGATGGGGCCGCCGGTGGCAGCGTGAAGCGAAAACGAGAGACAGCACTCACCGAGTGTCCACGGCTAGAAACTCTGCTACAGCGGCGGGCGCTAGGTGCAACACGGCGCTGTCTCAGGGGGAGGGGGATAATGGTGTAGAAGGTGGGGAGGAAGGGCTGTCCGGGGGAATGGAAGCGTTGGAAGAAAAATTCGAATCGCGACTGATGTTTGTTGCTGTCAACACACGTAGCTGAAAAACAAACAAATAAACAGCACCGAAGCACGTGACAAGCCAACTTGTTTGATGAAGGTCACATCGATTATTGTAACCGCTACCCTCACCCATGCCAGCTGCTCAGAAACCAGATGACCCCCTCCGCCGCCATGCCGCCCTTTATACTCGTCTCACGCTATCTGGAACCATTTGGGAGTTTGAAGTTCTCGAATCCAACGTTGAGCAGTTGAAAAAAGGCATCGTGCAAGGTGCTCCACTCGTCAACTACCACCTCGCATCTATCTACAATCGGTATACCGAGATTTTCCCAGGGTCTCCCCCTGAGGTAGTGCTCCTCCCAGCAAACACTTACGCCAGCTGGAAGAAGAAGTCACAAGACCGTCCTGATACCGGGCTGCCTCCCTCGACCGACCTGGGAAACGCCTGCCACGTTGTATTTCCATTTTATTGGGAAGCTCAGGGGCGGTGGCTGTTGGTTGTCCTTGCTTACATCAACAGCCTCCTTCTGAGGGACAACACCACTGGGACAGCGGTTAAATCCAACGATTTCACCATCCTTGTCCTGGACGCACTCGACGCAAAGACTAAGCCACCATACCATATGCTGGCCGGTGGATTTTGCAGATTTACCAAAGCGCTGCTGCTGCCAAGACTCGATCTGGATCATCAGGCAATTGCGGTTGCTAAGCCTATTCCACAAGCGGTACGCCTCTAAAGAGCACAGCGCCATTCTCTGCTCATCATTTTCTCCCACAGGCACCAGTGCTTTCAGCAAAAGATTGCCAGGCAGCGCAACCAGGGCACTACCTTGGTTTGTTACTTGCAGGTCCTTCAGAGTTTATCGATAAATGCAAGGTCCGTGTATCCAGCTTCTGATGCCAGCATGGCGCTGAATCCATCGTTCCAGCTGGGGAAAGTGACTGAGGTTGATTGGGATCTCCGTGGTCGGGCTGAGGTTTTGAACCGCCTTGCCGCATTTATGGTCACCCATTCGTCGATTGCAATGACCAATCTTAGGTGGAAACAGGCTAATCCAACTAACCTCCGTGCTGGCACAGCGGCAGCTGACGGCCGAAAGACCGTGGACTGGGACGGCGAGTTTGCATAAGTCTGTCATGTGATCTGTATTATGTAATCCATGTGCCTCCGACGCCATGTCTACCTTTGCCATCAACAATGCCCCCCAAAGTTAAAGCCCTATGGGGCACCATCAAGCGCGTAATACCTCCCAGCCGACGGAAACGATGCAAAGTGAATGAGGACCCTGGGACGGTGACCATAGAACTGGGCGGTGGATCAGGGGCTCGGGGTGCCTCAGGGCCTGCCCAGGCCAGGCAGCCACGCATGCTCCCAGTGGTTATCGCACCTGGCGATGAACAGAGACAGAAGCGACCTTCGGACAACTTTTTACTTAGGGAAGATTCTCCGGAGCTTGATCTGACGTAGCCGGTAGAGCCAAACCACTTTGTGTCAGAGTTGTTACCACTTTTCCTTGCGGACGATGGCCCTGGAGCCTCCGTCGCACCCATCAATGATGACGTGGTGCATTCAATATTGGATGAAGTTGAGGTTGCTGAGTCATTGATTTCTATGTTGTTGGCCAGAATGTTAACTCTACCCGCCTAGCAGACCTCAAGTGATGGGCAAGAAGAGCCGCCAGACCTCGACGCAAATGAAGACCCCGAAGTACCCCAGTATCTTCGGTCAGGATACCTCAACGAGATGTATGCCGGTGACTTTCTGCCTTCTGACTCCCAATGTGCGGGGCGGACCTGTCGTGCTTTGGCAGCATTGCGAGCAGACGGCGATGCTGTCCCACAAGGCATGGAAGACGCTGTCACAGCACAGTTCCGTTGCCGCGATTGCACTGGACAAAGGGTATTCTGCCAAAACTGCATTGTATCGATACATGATACGATGCCTTTCCATCGCGTTGAACAATGGAATGGGGCCTTCTTTGAACCACAAAGTCCCCTGGCCCCCCAGCTGCACCAGCTCATGGATCTTGGCCACAATGGCTCGCACTGTGATGCCCCATACACCGCTGCAAACGCTAGACGCCCCATCACATCGATCCTTACCGTCCTTCACATCAATGGTTATCACAAACTTCAAGTTTATTACTGTCGCTGTCTTGGCTCTCTGGAGCCATATCAGCAGCTCCTTCAGGCAGGACTGTTCCCAGCAACACACGCTCGTCCAGCAACAGTGTTCACCTTTCAACTTCTCAAACATTTCCAGCGCTTCAACCTTGCATCCAAAACCGCTGCTCATGACTACCATAAAGCTCTTCTTCAGCTGAGTGACAACGTTTTGCCTCAATCTATTCCTGTGAGTTTGTCCCACGATGCTTGTCTGGCAGCGCCTCAGATTATCGAACACCTAGTCCTCATACCATGCATTTGTGGATGTGATCCGACAATGGAGGGTACTCATGATTCTGAGACGCTCTGGCAAGCAACACTCACAGGGCTTGCAAACTGGGGAGCTGGCCATCCGGTGCCCTGCATGTCCTCGTCCTGGGATCAATCTCCCTGAACGATGGGAGGAACACCCACAACGGTAGGCCTTACAGTAGACACCCATGATAGGCTCTTACTGTTTCTTTAGGCGTTTGCTCTATGGCCAATTCGTGTCAGGTGATGGAAACTTTCATCTTGTTCGTCGCAGAAATAATGCTGGCACAGGAAAGGATGCTGTTGCAGCACTCCAGCGCAGACATTCGATGCTTGGTGATGTGGCATTTTGGGTCCCAAAGGCCCATTTTGGGTCATATATTGAAGCCTCAAAGAGCACTACTGAGCGCCGATCCCTGGTCAGCAGCGTTTCTTTTTGAGGGAAGGCCTTGATTTACGTTGACCAGCTGGCACAGCAGGTGGAATGCAACACAGTGGCCAGAAACCCCCTGAAAAGCAATACCACAGCCACTGGCAAAAATGAAGTCACAGGTGCTTTCGCAATCTCGTGCCGGCACGTGTGTTTTTGTCCGAGTGGTGTTTGTGACTTTTCAAAGGGTGAAGGGTGCGCATCTTCGAGTCTCAGCAGTTGCACCCAGCTGGACCTCCACTTAAACTTCGGCCCAACAGATATCGCTATGTTGATGTCCCAATGGCAATGGTTATTCAAGGGGCCATCGATGCCGGTCTCAAAGACCTTGTGATATCATACGATATCGCATGCAAGTACAGCATCAACTTTCTGGATCGGGTCTGCAATTCCACATATCCATTGCTCCCTGAGAACCTGCAATCACTGGTATCCATTCTCTGGCTTATTGGAAAATTTCACCTTGGTGGTCATCATGAAGAATGTCAAAAATTCTTCAACTTTAATTACACACATGGGGTGGGGCGAATGTCGGGGGAGCTGGTGGAGACAATCTGGTCATATTTTGATTGGCTCAAGTATCAGACCCGCGAAATGGGTCCAGGAAGCAGGCAGGAGATGCTTAGTGATGCCATGAACTACTGGAACTGGCAAAAGATCGTAAAAATGAGTGAGCATTCTTCCAATCCGCAGTCTGGAGCTACCTGATTGCATTCCCCTGTGCAGGTGATTCTACCAGATTGGCCCTTTTGCGTGCCAATGTCCAGTGTGAGAACACATCCCAGCGTTTGAAAGATATCGAAGAAAACCTTGGACCAGAGGTGGTTCAGAAGTTAGCGTCCGCCTTGGTCAAAGCAGGCTCAGATAAATATCTGCCTTCGAAGTCTAAAACTCAATGTCAGGTTTTAAGCATTTTTTTGCTGACAAGCCGCTGATCCGATCGTTCTAGATCCTAGCCGGAAGGAAGTGCTGGCTTCTCTCCGGAAGGATGAAGAAATGATAGCATCTGACCTCTGCTGTGACACCACGGACCAGGTCCTGCCAACACCACACAGATTGCGCCACCCTCAGCCATCACACCAGCGCAACAGCCTACCATCATCATCTCCACCAGCCCCAAACCTGGAAGATGATCTAGTAGGGACTTTGGATCCACTGTCATCTCCGCTGGCCCAGCGACTTGCAAAGCACTGTGACCGTGACTCCACTGAACTCAAGGCTCTGCAGGACCACGAGTGGATCAATGAAGATGAGGACCAAAGTGCAACGGAATCTGAGCCTAGCACGCATGGCCACAGGAAGAAGCGGAGGATCGAGCGGGCAGTTCCCCCCAAGCTCCCTGCTTCTGTGCCAGCAGCTGATGATCCCAGCGTCTCTGGAGAGCCTGGGCCAGTAGAGGCAGATCAGACTCTGTCTGCAGATATGCTCTTGGCCCGCTTGACATGGCTTGATGCAGCCCTCACTATTGAAACCACCCAGTAAGTATCCGCCTTGACAATAGCTGGTCCAGTGCACTTTACGGTCGCAACTGACCCCTTTACTGCCACAGAGCAAAGTACATTCAACTCCTCAAATCTCATCGTAACGTTACCCTGCCTGGCTTGAAGTCGTCCCTGGAAGAGAAGATCCGGAAGCACAAAGCCCGTTTAGAGACAGGGTTGAAGTCTCACTATGAATTTCTTCGGTCGCTCAACCTACCATTATCACTATCCCAGCTCACCCCCCAAGAGCCACACAAGTATCCCATTCTGATGCCATCTCGATTATCACCCACACAGCGACGGCAGCTGGGGATGGTAAAGCTGGCACAGCAGGAAGAAAAACTCCGCGTTGGCCTTGCATTTGATGCCCTGTTAAAGCTTCGCGGAGCGCTAGGGGTCAGGTCATTTCTCACCCGCCATGCACGCAAAACCACCGGCTACACTGTCAATACCCGAACCCAGGAAACCTTTAAACGTGCCGAAATGACAGTGCAGCAGTGGTCCAGCGCATATCAAAGAAGCTGGGATGCATTGATGAAACTTGGCGCCCAGAGCGCACTTCTCCAGGGATTGCAACCACTACAGCCTAGGGACCTTGGGCTACTGTCAACGTGGCTTGAAGAAGAGAAATATCGAGACCAGGGCGCTGCATTACCTTGGATCTGGTCTGTGGCCCCACCGCCCCAACAGACCACTGATGTGACAGCGGCAGTCCAGGACTGGAGTGATGAAGGTCTGTTTACCGTATAGGCAACCAAGCTACCACTAACAGAAGCTCCTTGCACCTTTTCAGTGATTCGACTTGAGTGGGTTCATGCCAAAGCCGCGCAGGATCGCTGGCTTGAGGAAAACCACCTCCTGCAGGAAGAACTTGGGCGCATCGCCCTTTCCTTTCGATGGTCCTACGAAGAGTGGTCCAGGCATGTGGCGTTGAACTTCCAAAATGATGGAGAAACACCTGCCTCTCTGGGATATAAGGCATTCTGTCTTAGGTCCGCATATCATTACAAGCGACTGGCATCCAACGCATTGGGAAATATCACATGGGCAGGGCTTTCTCTTCCCTTTGAGTCTCTATAGCCATTAGTAGAACTTTGTTTTCTGTTTTGTCTTGTTTGCTACCGATCCCATCTATCTGTGACAGCAACTTGAGTGCCATGGCCAAGACAGTGTGAACGCTCAGTTTCCCTCACTGACAATGACAGTCAGGATAAAGCCAGGATCACCAACATTTTAGCACACAAACACCTGACTGGGGAGATTATTTCTGCGCTTTAGATGCCCGGATGATATATATCGGCCGCAGGGGTGGGCTTGCTTCCCCGATGCCTGCGCCTTAGTGATGGGCCAGCACCACAAGGACTGCAGCCAACCATCTCCAGGGCCCTGAAATGCTCACCCAGTTATGTGTATACATATTCTTCAATACTCTTCCACAGAATGCTGTGATTTATCCAGGCTGCATTCTTTTCTAGCACCGTGTCAAGGCTGCAGCTTACTGTCTACAACATGATGAAGAGTTGAGCCACATACCAATTACTCCGGTTAATTATTTCTAAGTCCCTCTGCAGTCCCCTCAATTGTCGGTTTTCTGAGGTTTCTTTCAGCAACCGCTGTCTTTGCTGGTGGCACATCGTTGATTTTGCCATGTGAACCTAACGCCATATGCATCACCCGATGGACCTACTGGCTTCAATATACGCTATACCTTCTTTATGGACTTGCAGCAATCTGGGCGCTTGTTTCAAAGCCAGCAATTGCCGTGATTTTGTGATGATTTGTGCTGGGACAGCATTTGTCGTCGTTACAGAGACACCACAAACCCTGGTCACTTCAAAGCATCTTCTCTAGAGGTATTCTCTGTCGCTTTTGTTTGGTATTATCTCAGTGATTTCGCACCAGACAGACAATGACCAACACGGCAGCATGCCATCCCAGTGAGATTTTCTCCTAAGCGCTAACCCTGCTTATTCTACCCCGCAATATCCCCCTCTTGCAAAACCATTTTCCGACCCTATAACTAGCCTGCATTTGCAGTCCCAAGAATCTGCCACAGCTGCTGTTCCACCACCCTCTTTATACGGTACAGCACTCCTAGCATTGCCTTCTCCCTGTCCACCCTTACATTCATGCATCTGCTCTATTCCTTTGAAATTTATTCAATAAAGTTTGTGAACATAACTGTTAGGGAACCGTGGGATCGCGTCTACACGACGCCCCCACCCGTTCATATAATTAGTAAATTCTGTTCCCTTTATTCTAAATACAAAAGTAATATCATTTTCGTTTCGCTTTCACCTCCACGAAAGATATACGAAAATGAATGAAGTTCCTATCTTAAGAATTAAGTAATTTCCTTTCTAGGTAGGATGATTTGGGAAACCGGCCGACGTAAAGAGTCTTAATGCCTAAGTCAAATCGTCGAGTTAGACTCATCGAGCTCGACGAATCGACTGTAGAGACTCACTATAGTTGTG